>CANNZV010002979.1:23-77394 GCA_947561585.1 Caprella mutica
TTATCTGAAAAATAACTAAACTATATGGAGATACTGTGCAATTACTGTGCAAATCCTACAAAATAAACATGTGTTTGCAAGAGCCTGTTGCAATGTTTGAACTAACTTCAAGATCTGTCTTCTAACCATTTGCGCAGAGTCATTTTCACCACCCATCAATGAAATCGTCATAAAATTTGAAAAAAATAAATAAACTATTATGAAATTTTAAACGAGTATGGACAAGGGTTCAACTAACAAAATTATACCAGAAAGTAACATGTACTTTCAATGAATATTGAAATATACTCCTTTAAATTGGGTTTATTTATTTTTTGGACACCCGGTATAATAAACATTATTTAACTTTTACTTCAATTGGTATCCATGATCGGGGAGTGGTACGCTCCACGATACACTTATTGGTCAATATCCATAGCCAATCAATGAAATTTAGTAACCTTAAAAACAATATCATAAAATTATTCGCAGGGAATAATAATTTCAAAACTAAATTCTTGGTAGTAGTTACCTTTTAATTTGTAACAGTATAGCTGCCACTCACATTCACAACTTTGATTTTCATCACAGAGCATGCACTAATTCTGTCAACAAACACTAGAATAATTTTTAATATGTATAGTCGAACTCTCACAACCATCTTATTTAATTGTAACTTATATAGAGAATTGAATGTTCAATTAAGGGGTAACAAGTATATAAATAATTATCTATTACGCCGGTCTTATTATCATTTGTAATGCAACTGAGTCGTGATTTGGTAATAAAAGCGAGGGCTTCCTGTAATATATATCCATTTGTAATGTTTATATGCATTAAGATGATCGTCCCATCAAGATTTTCATATTTTTATTGTTAATTGTAAAATTTTGAAATTTGATACACATGTAAAACATCGAAAGGAGAATATTTTGTAAATGGTGAAAATCATCTTTTCTTCCATAGAAAATGATTTATGGAAGAAACGTGTTTTTAGGTGGGCTAAAATGTATCTCCTCCATACATTTTCAACCTACAGCGATGATATGGGAACCATTGGATGCGCAAAGACTTGGGCAACGAAATAGAGTCAAATTCGTTTCAAAATTCCTAGCTACTCTGGAAATAAAAAAATATAAAAAAATGTGTTACTCTTTTGGCTCTCCTGAAAAGTAGTCCTTTTTATATTTTTTGGGACTCAAGATCTATTTTCTTCGTCAATCTTTAAAACGAACGAAGATTGAAAAAATATCTTTGGATGCGCAAAGACTAGGGTAACAAAGATAAGTTCGTATTTTTTCGGAATTCATCTTTATTCGAAAAAGAAAATCAAAAAGTGTTTTTTTTTTATTAATCTCAGAGAAAGATTTTTCTTTTTATGCGAACTTATTTTTGTTGCACAAGTCTTTCCGCTTTCAGTGATACAAATATTATTACTGTATGTTAAAAATTGACTGAGAAGATACATTTATCGCACCCTCCCCAAAAATCACTTTTTCTTTTATATTTCGTTTTCTATGAAAAAAAGTGATTTTTTCCATCAACAAAAAAGATTCCAAATATGATTTTATATATGTGTATCAAATTTCAATTTTCTACGGTTTATAATAAAGAAAAAGGTTAGTAAGTGGGACGATCCCCTTAATCTAATCTTACACTGATTATAATTATGAAATTATTGTATTTGGTTGCAATTAGTTATGATAATTCTAAGTTTGAAATAATCATTATATCTGATGATAAAAAAAATCATTATATCAGATGATAGAAAATCATAATATCAGATGCTT
Organism: Caprella mutica; assembly: GCA_947561585.1. Taxonomy (NCBI): domain Eukaryota; kingdom Metazoa; phylum Arthropoda; class Malacostraca; order Amphipoda; family Caprellidae; genus Caprella; species Caprella mutica. Next base: position 1,793 of record CANNZV010002979.1, read on the forward strand.
GATTATAAATAAATTAAGTAAAGTATCTATACAATTAGGCAAGTAATATTTAATTACTTGCCTGAATAAGGTATTATAGTTTACCACTGAGCCACTTCGATATATTTTCCCCGTTTTTCTTCCTAATTATAACTTCTGCTCTTTTACTTCCAGTAAATTACTTCACGAGTTTTATTCTCATTGGCTGATGCAAATTATATCACACGATTATTTCAAGACTGCTAATTGAATATTACAAGCATTTATATTATCCATGGAAGTGTTTATGAGCTGTTAATATTAAATTAACGAATACATTAATTTTAACTACTCTATGATCAGGAATAATAATATTTCTGGAGGGCTTTAATTTAATTCAATATATTTTTAATGCAATAATAATGATTTAATGCAATAATAGTTTAAAGCAATTAAACTATAGTGGAATTTCATTGTGTATGATATGGGAGTAGGAAAAACATGATGCCAACCTAGCATGATTTATTAAATATAGATGGTACTCATTTAAAAATGAAACAATTTTCAATAATTCCAAATGTAATAAATGAAATAAGATTATCTTTTTCAAGAAAGAGATTAAAAACTCAGTTTGTCTAGAACGTGCAGAAGTCTACAACAATAAAATTTATATTCAAAATAAATTGAAATGAGCAGAAATTTTGAGATGATTTTCCATTACATCTAATAAATATAAATTTATTGTCAATACCCGAGCTATTTCTTGTGATTATCTACTTTTCTAGTCCAAAAGATAAACTATTTCAGACTTGGAGATCTGTTACCTACGCTATAGATTTTGGCTGAAAGGAAGGTAGGCCACTTTTGGAATGATGTAATTAATTATATCGTCTTGTCTCAAGTAGAGAGAGAGGGTGAAAGAGAGTTGTATGTTCACTCATGTCAATCATGTCACTATAGGACTTCTCCCCGCCGGACCATTCCCCGCATGACTTCCCCGCCCGGACTTTTCCCCGCCATATGAAATATGTATACATATTTTTTGGCTATTACGGTATAATTTTGATAAAACAAACAATTTATCAATAAAGGACACATTTTATGTACAGACTTACACAGTGATAGAGTCTTATTTTTAGCTTCGATTTCTATATGTGTCCAATGTCCATATTTGACTTTTTGATTTTAAGACTGTGCCTTCGTAAATTTGCATATAATTATTAAGATATGCTACAGGGTTCAAACTTTATGACAATACCAAAGAATTGCCAAATGTTGCAATTCAGTCTAAGCAGCTACGATTAATTCAGTTCATTCCAACTTTATAGTTAAACATATCGCGATTTTATTATTTTCTTTGTCAGCTATAACTAGAAATGGAGATCTATTTACTTCTCTTTCAAATTTATACCTACTTTTCCAAAACACCAAAAAATTTAATTGTATTTTAATAATTTGACAATTAATATAGAAAAAAAATTCTATTACGCAAATATTATATATATACCTTAAAGAACATACAATGGTTTAACCATAATTATGAAAATACCTACCTAAGTTAGTGTAGAATACAAGATTTTTCAAGTAGTCAGATTTGACGATGATCTAAAGAAAAATATGGTAAATTTTCTCTTACAATTTCAAATGAAAATAAAGTACAAAACGGGTTCGGTTCAATGAGTTAGTAGTGACCAGTTCCCATGCAACAAAATAATAAAATCTACATCCAAAAAAGCTGGTTTGTTGCGACAGCAGACTTTGGCATACAATTTCATTGATTTTTTTGTCAATTTTTTTTATGAATATTAAATAAAAAATATTGATATCAAATTTTGTTCCAGAGTTTAACTTTAAAAGAAAATTAGGTTGGGAAAAGTTCAGCGGGGATAAATCCAGAGAGGAAAAGTTTAGGCGGGGAAAAGGCCGGCGGGGAATAGTCCGTTTCCCGGTGGAGCCATTGCTGATTAACTTGTATCCCATGTCGATCTTTGGAAGTTTCATCGTAACGTTCTCTGTTGGATATGAAAATTCGCGTTGTATTGCTTATAATTTATATGAGTCATTTCAGAGAAGTTAATGTGTAAATAACACAGTAAAGTTTTTTAATGGAAATGATTGAAAAAATAAAATTCTAAGAATTTTTCGCTTGTTTTCAATCCATACCATGAAAAAAGTTCCATGTGTACATGTCCCACTACACATTTTAATCGGTGACCGGTATATTCCACCCCGGTATATTCCACCCCGGTATATTCCACCCTAGGTATATTCCACTACGGTAAATTCCACCCCACTTTACAGGTTAGGTTTAGTTATTTATATATATTAGTCTTTTAATAATATCATATATAATACTAGATAACTTGCATTTGCACTGTACCAAATTAAACCTTTTGCTGGCTAATCACAAGCTGTAAATTTTTCACTAAACATGTGATAGAGCAGCAGAAAGAAAGGTTGTGTGAACGCTCTTTATCAGTTGAGGTATTTAGATTTTCAATCTCAAGCTGATTTTCTTCACTATCGCCAACACGACAACGATATTAATTGTAAGATGATGTCATATAGTACTTCTTGTTATATTCATTTCATTTTGAGTTTGGTATTTTGACTTCTTGTAAAAGTGGTGGTTTTTGACCGAAAGCTTTTTATGTTTTTTTAAACCAGGAGGTTTTCGATAGGGATGTGAGGATTATTGTAAAGGGTTTTAAGATGGGAGATTATCGCCTTCTTACATTGATAGATTTTGACCACGGATAATTTGGTTCTAGAATCCAAAACAGCAACTTATAAATAAAGAACGAAAACATTGAGTGGGTTGTCTCTGCCAGGCGACCCCTTCCATACCTCATCCAACCATTGCTGTAAGAGCACATATGCAGTTTCATGTTAAAAAGTAATTAATATTAACTTGCTCAATATGTAAACTTTGAAATAAACTACCATATTAGGAAAATTTGTAATTCTATTAGGATAAAATTTAATTGACTTGAGCTAACTCTAAATATTGTTCAAATGTCTCAGGATATTGTCTGAGCTATTTTTTCATCAGTACAAATTATTTAACAAATGGCAATCTAAAAATAAAATCTTTGTATTTTTATTGTCACCTAAATGAGCATTGTCACAGGGGTGGAAGTACCTGGGGTGGAATATACCTGGGAGGAATATACCGGGGAGGAATATACCGGGGTGGAATTTACCGGGGTGGAATATACCTAGAACCATTTAAATCATGTGTAATTATTTTATATTCCATCTAACTCTTCGAAAATGGATACCATAATATGTATTACATGTGGTTATACATAGTAATATGGTACTTTACGTGAGGTTAACATATGTTACAAGTATGTTATTTGACATGTTGCTATAAACGTGGTAAATTACATATGGTAAACACCTGTATGATAATTTCCATGTGGACATGATGTGGTCAGTTAAACATGTATACACTCACTATTTTATATGTTTTTTACTATATGGTTTTAATATGGAATAACCATTATGTGTTTATATATTGGTTAATTTGATTCAATGTGGATAACACGTATTTATACTGTATTGGTCCATCAAAATAATCAAACCACGTGGTAACCATGTGTACGCAATTACGTATTGCTAGCACGGTAACTTCTATTCTAATGTTATAAGTTAAATTAAATGTTATTCATATTTCAATTCGTTGGAATTTAAATAGTGTAAAACAAAATAGTTCATTATTATACATCTTTTATTCCACAACTTTGTATTCGTGTGTATCCTACTCTTATGGATTTATTAATAATTGGGATATATTTTATATATCGTCTTTTACTTTACACGACTATAAATTAAAGAAAAGAATTGAACTAATGTTATAATCATAATAATGGTAACTATATATTTACATTATAAAAAAGGAGCAATATGACTTGTAATTTCGTGTAATACATAATATGCTTGACAATAAAGTCTCTTATTTTTCATGGTCTAATACTAATAAAAATGTAATATTGTGGATAATTCACTGTACACAAAATATTTATTTTTATTTTAATGGAAAATGTATATTTTCTCTTTGAATAATAACAAGAAATGCAGTCATACATAATGTTTAATAAATATGCACACGTTGTCATGTTAAACATGGGGGAAATATTTATTGCACTTTAAAAGAATCTAGATTATTTAAATCAAAATGTCGTCTGTATTCATTCTAATTATGACACAGCACAAACTTAATTTTCACCTGTTTCCCCTCGAACTGTCCATATCGAAATATAGACTCTTTTCTCTGATAGTACATCACCACAGTGACTCTTTTCTCTGATAGTACATCATCACAGTGACTCTTTTCTCTGATTATACATCATCACAGTGACTCTTTTCTCTCATATTACATCATCACAGTGACTCTTTTCTCTGATTATACATCATCACAGTGACTCTTTTCTCTCATATTACATCATCACAGTGACTCTTTTCTCTGATAGTACATCATCACAGTGACTCTTTTCTCTGATAATACATCACTACTGTGACTCTTTTCTCTGATAGTACATCACCACAGTGACTCTTTTCTCTGATAGTACATCATCACAGTGACTCTTTTCTCTGATATTACATCATCACAGTGACTCTTTTCTCTGATATTACATCATCACAGTGACTCTTTTCTCTGATAGTACATCATCACAGTGACTCTTTTCTCTGATAGTACATCATCACAGTGACTCTTTTTCTCTGATAGTACATCATCACAGTGACTCTTTTCTCTGATAGTACATCATCACAATGACTCTTTTCTCTGATAGTACATCATCACAGTGACTCTTTTCTCTGATAGTACATCATCACAGTGACTCTTCACTCTGATAGTACATCATCACAGTGACTGTGGGTGCTATAGACATTCAGAACAATTTTATTTGCTGTGATTTTGATTGAGTGATTCTGATTGTTTTTATATGAAAGAATAACCTAAATAATCTAATCAATGAAGTAGGTTCTCTTCATATGTTGTGGAAGCGAAGTTAAAAGATATAATGCTCTTATATTCTATATGTTATATATTCTACTACTTAATTAAATAATGTTATATGCGCATTTTTTATGAAATCATTGAATTATTTAAGTTTAACTTTACAAATAAATATCATTATAGTCAATCTATGATATATCATATAGAAAACAATTGTATAACATTATTTTTACCGACATCAAAATTATCATAGAAATTTGCAAGAAAATGGTCCACTTTAGCTTAACCCTTAGTTATGAATTGTTAATGTTAATCTTCACACTCAAATATAGTTGCTAGTTTTCATACCCCAAGTGTAGTTTCTAATAAGATTCTCTAATGAATAGACACATTAATTTAGCCGAAGTGGCTAGCAAGAAGAGCATAATTCCGTTCTCTTTATAAGTGTATTTATGGATATGGAGCTCTGACACTACAATGCCATTTCTCTCCTGATAAATTCGTTATTTTCCTTTTATCTTATATGGACTATCTTCTTTAAATTTAAATGAATGTATAATATTAAGGTCGAGGTTAGGGAAAGTATTAGAAGAATTTTCGGGTTAAAATGTAATATAAAGGGAATTTAAAAAGAGAATGTTTCTAAATAATATTATATTTTAGATATATGTATATTAGAATTATATTTACATACGAATAAATTATCAAATACTAATACTACGGACTATTGAACCATAACCAGTGTAAATAATTTATTTGCTATATAAATAAATTTCATCTTTAGAAAGTAGAGAAGATAAAATGAATGGAGTATTTTGAAATCTTCAGATAAATAACATTTTTCTTTTTTGCGCTGGTGAACAATCACTGTCACTTATACAGTCTGCAAGCATGATTGCTTAATAATTACCTACCTATCTAATAATTAGCTATCTATAATTAGTACTTACCTACCTATGCGTTCATAAAACAGAAAAACTATTTTAAGATCTTATGATTTCCCTCAAATCTGAAAAATAAATGAATTATTTTTTGTTGCATAAAACTATGTCTTATAGTCACTTGGATAGCGTGCTAAAATATTAAAGCTAAAAACAATCTAGAAGTGCTTCAAAAAAAGATGGACAATATTGTAAATTATATCTGTCGGGTCTGTCAAAAGACCTGTCAACACAGGTATATATTGATGGTTTATTTAGATCTCACATCAAATGATTTGTTGACTAGATGCATCAAAAAGAGGACACAACACCCAAACAAAGCTCTCCACGCGAATTTATGGAACCGGAACTATTACAGTTAGACTATTTTTTACAAAAAATTCAGTAAAATGGCTCTCCTGAAAAGTACTTTTTCTCGATTTCAAAAGGCATCAACTCATACATTTTTTGAGATACAGACATAGGGTTTATTTCATTTTCTACTAAAATGAATTGTTCACAAATTTTCAAACGGGATTTTCAAATTCCTCAATGCGTGAGGAGGTATACTGAGATATATGGAAGAAGGTCAATGTTTATGAAAAAAATTAGAACATTTTTTTCACAAATTTTCTTAGACGAATTGGAAAAAGTAGCTCTGTAACTTTATAGACAAATAAATAATAAACCAATCCCATGTACCTAGCTCGAAAAATGTATGAGTTGATGCCTTTTGAAAGTACTCCTCTACTTGGAGGTTTATTAGGGGTTAGGGGGTGAAGGTCGCAAAATTATAAAAAAAATACTCCATTTGAATAGTTGCATCAACCGTGAAAATTTCAAATTGGATTATTAATTAATTAATAAACATTTTTTTATTTTAGGGAGACGGTCTCCTTAAGATTATTAAAAGAAAAGTCGCAGATTACCACTTTATGTCGTATATAATTAAGAAAAGTTCAAGATAATCAAAGAAGCAATTATTTCATCAGTTTCAAGGTTATCAATTTAATGTGTATATTGGAATTGAGTGTTAAATATTTGTACTTTAGGAATTATAATTATTTGGCTCTTATTTATAAATATGAGAAATTTAGTAGACAAAAATCAGTCTGAGGAGTGGGGATATCTTTATAATTTTTAATCAAATAATTACTATATATTAGTTCAATGGCAGTCCCATAGTTCAAATAAAATATTAATTAGCTTCGTGTGTCGTGGTAGAAATAAAAATATGTTGGTAATTTCTTTTTTACACCTCAATTCCCTATGAAAATTTGAATGATAGTAAATCTAGATGTGCTAAGTGTTCAAATACATAATCAATTTCAAGAAAAAATAGAAAGCATTAAAGTTTAAGTTAAAAATTGATTTATTGTAAAACACCCTTAAAATATTCATTCGAAAAAAGAGTTATACAAATTTTAAGAATTTAATTTGAATACTTTAAATTGCAGAGCTTTAAACCTAGTAACCTAGCCGCTGGCACTAGAACATCAGTAATCATGAAAAAACAATAACAAAATTAATTTCAAACCGATATGGAAGCTGTCATATCATATCTTTTACTTTTACCAAGTAATTATATACGACTAGACAAACATGATGATGATAGACGGTAAGGTACTCATATAATGAACATTTATTCAAATATATTAGGAGTATATTGGAGCTCTATCCGATCATTAGATGCACGAGTGTATTTGAGAACATATGGAATCTTGGTAGAAAACTTAAAATATTATCATTTTTAGGAGATGTCTTACACTAATTTCCGAAAGTATAATAGCTTCAAAATCATTATTACTCTTTAGCAAAAGAATTCCACTATTTATACTTATAAACGATTAATAGAGTCCCTCAAACTTGCCACAGCTACGTGTTTAATGGGTAATTAAATACTTCAGGTACTCTCTATCATATATTATTCCCTATAGAGCTGAATTTTGCTCAGTTGGTTTTGCCAAAGTTAGTAAATCCATTATTTTATAAACTCTTCCTAACGAGCTCATTAGCATTAAGTTTATTAATTATCACTTCATTTTTCATAGGTTATCATATTTTTCATATATGGTGGAGATGTATGTATATGGTGGAGCTGGTACATTAGACAAATCATTATAATAATGGTGTAACAATAGATGAATGATTTGATATTCAAAGGGAACTATTTTGTTATTGCAAAATTATTTAATATAATTATTGATACTTTAAAACAGATAAGATGTCAATCAAAGAAACATATAATCTGCAGATTACTTTTCATTCTCGAAATTACGGTACATTTTGCTTGTATCTCATAATTTGATATTGTCGAAATGTCCAACGAACGTCCCTTTTATATAGACTATAATAGTTTTTGAATTAATGAGGAATTACGGACGAGCTTTCGTCAAATCATTAATTTATCATTCTAGATTGATGATTGAAATTGATATATTTAGTGCAATAAATATGTCACAGAACATATTGAACGTATAAAAGTTTTTTAATTTAAAGTTTTTTGATAGGAAGATAAAACAAATCCTCCGACAATATTCTCACTGGGCAAAATATCACCGATGGCGTCTCTATAAAGAAATACCATAGTGATAATTCCACCAGAATTTGTTTTCTAATAAGAAGTTAAGTAATAAATTTAAAGACTGTTGTTTATGGCTCTAACTTAATATATTTCTTTATATCATCAATTTATGTGTTACCCTTGAATATCATTTACTATTTTCACTTTTAGGACCTAGTGAAAACACATCAAATTATGTTGTTTTCCCTCTAAATATTTCAGGGCCACACAGTAATTTTCTATGGAGAATTTTGATAAGTTGCAATTGAATTTTAAGTTTCTATTGCAAGAAGGGTTTAATTAAGAAGGCTTTGAATGAATGACCTTTAAGAATATTTTTTTTAATTTGAATGTTTACGAAATAAAAATCAGAACCAAGTTAAAATAGTACTAATTTTGTAAACTACATCTCCTGGTCTGTGACTTTAGTTTATTTAATTAGTACTATAAACACTGAATATACAGACCGGCAGGTACATTTCTATGCAGCATAAAATATGCATAATTTTGACGCGAATGGCAGCATATTAAATGACTATTTCTGCATATAACATAGCAAAATGTCAATGAACATATTATATGCTGTACCAAAATGCATATTAGAAATATGCATAGTATATTTCAGAAATTATTCCGTGTTCACATTATATGCTGAAATTAATTAAGGAATTTAAAATGAAGTTAAGATATGTATATAATTATGTTTCGAATGTAATTTTACTTTGGAGGTTTGAATGGAACTTACAATAAACTTTTTCAAGTTCTTATTTTTACTGCGAAAAGTTTCACGTTTGAAAACAAAATATAACTAATCAGTTTTAGATTCAGACTTCTTTAATAGTAAGGCAATTCTACAAATAGTAGAATTGATAAGTACGCTAAGTCTTTAACTAATAAATTCAAACCATTTTGTGCATAATAGTTTAAATAAACTATATATATAGCTACGTGCTATCAATTTTCTAATATTTTTCGAGTACGTAGTACATCTCTAAAATAATGTTATTCATTTATTTATCAATTACTACTTATATTTACTAATTGCTAATTGAGAGTCATATAAATTTATTAATACATTTGTAGTTTCAATATTCCACCTACTAACTATTCAAATTTATTACTTTGATAAAATATACATTAGGGTCCACAGTTATAATCGTTTTCTATGCAGAGGTCCAAGAAGAAAATGACGTATGTTAAACATTTGCGTGTTAAAAATTGACCTATAATGTGCATGTTTATCGGTTAGCATATGATATGCACACGTGCATATTATATGCTCTTGAAATCGTGACCGGAGAATTCGCCATCAGAATTTTCGCCGTTGAAGTAATATATAAAAAATAATATAACTAAATAAATTTATTGATTTATATATGTTTATGAAATATGTTTAAATAATATAAATAATAACATATGAATAAGAAATAGTTTATTCCTCTTATTACGGTAGAATCGCAGCAACGAGAGTTTTTATGGATTCTAAATGAATGGAACTTTGGTTTAGAGATATCGCATACACTCTCAAGAGAGATATTTTAGATGTAGCATTATAAACAGAGGATAATTTTTGCAATGCACAATAATTCACACTGTAACTGTAGCATTATTACCAATTAGTAACCGAAAATACCACTATTAAGGTAGTGTTGCTGGATTAAATGGAGGATTATAGTATCGAAACAAAATCACCCCAAGAAAGTATTATAGGAGTTGATATTAAAGCATATAGAAATATGAGATTTTTTATATATCCGACATATTCTCTTTGTTCAAAGTATTACAATATGTTAGAATTCATATAAATCCTTATGAATTTTTCCGCAATGTAAAACATCTTTATTGAATTCTTATTTTATTTAATAATATTCGATGGAAGGAAATAAATAGAAACTTTTGTATTATTCTATTATGAAAAAGTAAAACAAAATAAAAAATATCGTAAAAAAATCAATATGCTGGTATAATTATTATCAGAGTAAAATTTAATGTTGATATCAGAATCAGTATAGAGATGCACTATCAGAGAAAAGAGTCACTGTGATGATGTACTATCAGAGAAAAGAGTCACTGTGATGATGTACTATTAGAGAAAAGAGTCACTGTGATGATGTACTATCAGAGAAAAGAGTCACTGTGATGATGTACTATCAGAGAAAAGAGTCACTGTGATGATGTACTATCACAGAAAAGAGTCACTGTGATGATGTACTATCACAGAAAAGAGTCATTGTGATGTGTACTATCAGAGAAAAGAGTCACTGTGATGATGTACTGTGACGGGTCCCCCTGTGGGGTTATCTCATCAACTGTGGAACCTTCTAACGGTTCACTATATGGGTTACGTGTGATTAGTATCTTACTCTGTTTACTATTTTCAGATTCCTTTTTCTCAATATATCCCTTTCTACTAAATACTCATGGTACCATGCCCTAGAACCACCTTGCCAATATGGTTCCGACCTCAGGCCTCTGGTCCAAGCTTAACTGTATTTAGGATAATGAATTAGTATAATTAACACTTTAAAGAGAATATATTCATTTATCAAGCAATGGTAAATACACTGTGTATCTTCACTAGAACGCTCACAAGTAAAGGTCTCACTAACTAAGACTGGAGATAAGGTGTGTATCTCGTGCGAGACAATCGGTAACTCGATGTCTACCTACGAACTAACTCGTTCATTCTACAAAGCTTACATTTATAGTGACATACTAATGACGTACTAACTATATTAAATCATTACATCACATATCTCCCCCTTCCATTTAAATTGAAAATGATTTTTAAAATATTTATTTCAAAACTTCATTTTCAATTAAACAATTCTAAAATTTAAAAACATGAATCCCATTTTAATCAATCCTAAAATTCAAAACATTAAAACTCAAATTGAAAAATTCTAAAATTCAAATTGAACAATCATAAACATCAAACCTATAACTGCAAAAATTTTAAACATTTATTAATGGTTTAATTCTATTTCTAATAATTCCTTTCTTCCCCTCTTTTTTTTCTGAATGTCGATATTAAATAGAGTCTTCAGAAATCAAAATATACTATGTATATAAAATATTTTAAACTTATATATAACATCAAAAATAGTATGAATACACATCAAAACTGAACTTAACATATTGTGACATTTTTGCTTTAAACCATCAAAAAAATTATTTCAATTTAACTTGTAAAATTTAATTTGATTCAAACAAACATTCAATTCGTTTTTTTTTTCTTTTACGTTAGCTTTAATAAAATTATTTTACTTTCCAAACAAATATTAAGTGTCACACTAAAAATAAACAATGTTCCTTAATTATTTATAGATTAACAATTTTGACGTTTTCTGACATGATTATAAATTTGTTTAAAAAAATTCTAATAAACATATTACATCATAGAAATTATATAAATCTTCTTATTTTCATTCAAATTCTATGTCGTTTTATTTTAAAAGCAATTATAATCTCATAGATACTCAATATAATTATCAAAATGGTTCACTGACCTCTCTAAACTCTTCTAAAAATTAACATTGATTAAACAATCGTGCAATTAAAAATAACATCCATCCATTGAAAAATAGAATTTCTATCTTTTAATTAATTCTTTCTTCAGAAAAATTTAAAGTTTTATAATGTATTCTGACTCTAAAATTTTCTAATCATCAAAATCTAATTAGTATTTCAAAATGAAAAAATATTTATTTCTAAATATTCACTTCTAAATATTCACAAATATTCACAGTATGAATATTAATTCATCTGTATTCAATTCATATGCTCACCTAATAGACTGCGTACTTCTATTAAGTAAACAAGCTGAGTCATCAATTAAAATAATAATTAAAATGCTGTGTCGTTAGTTTTTTTACGATTCAATGATTAATCTGCTGATCATTAAAAAGCTATTAAAGTTCTTGATAACTTATATGTGGTATGTGGTTTCATGTGGTTGTGTGGATTTGTGGTTCTTTTTGTTTCTTGACTCCTTCGATGATATAGGTGTCCTTCCTAGCGTTACATTCATGACTTGATCAGTAACTGTTGGATCTTCGTTCTCCATCTTTTTGATTTGGGAACACTGTAATGGTTCCTCTGCTGTCCGATCTTCTTTCTTCGTTTTTTGAATTCTGCAAACAGAGAAAATATTAGCATTTGTGACCCCTGGCATAATCATTTTGTATTATAATTTATTAATCACCCATAGTGATTACTTATTTTCGAATTCACTCTTCAGTATTAATTTCATTTTCTTTGCGAATTCATAATATTAAAATCATAGATATTTTAAATATAGACGTAAGTTAATTTATAATCTCATATTTTTTTTCTGACTAATGTCTCATTAATATTGCTGATCGTTGCAATACTCTATTATCCTACAAACTGAATAAAACATATATCACTCTTTTGCATGGTGATATTATTTTATTCCACACACATTTCCTTTCGTGTAACCGTGTCTGCTTTTATTTTTTATGCTGACCCATTCTTCCTTCTCACATTCATGTTCTTACACCGTGATACTTACTTGGATCACCGGATGTCTATTTATTAACCGACTCAGACATTTTGAACTATCAACAATGTCTGCTGTCTGAAAATTCCTAGATTACAACTGCTTTTTCGCAAGATAAATTAATACATAATGGCATTTTATTTCGTCACTAGCAACATTTAATCTTTTAAAATAGCAATCCCTACTATGCTAACCACTGGTACAGTAGATACACTGACTTTACTAATCACATGCATACATCTCTACTGCACTACTCAGCGTCATAGTATTTTCTTTAATCGCACCTTTGCGATATTGTTATTAACCCTTAACCCATATCACACTGGTTACTCATATCATTCATTAATTAACTTGTTCGACCTTTTATCGAACCTCATTAATTTACTTTACGGTTTCACATACCGCTATAACTCATTTGAGAAAATCAAACTTTCTCTGAATCTGTGGTTTCAGCATTTCCACGAACTATAGCTTACGGTTTCAGTTGTACCGAAAACTTTCCTGAGAAAATCAAACTTTCTCTATGGTTTCAGTTTACCACAAACTCCTTTACGGTTTCAGCTTTACCGAAAACTTTCCTGAGAAAAATTAACTTTCTCCATGGTTTCAGCTTACCACTAACTACTATATGGTTTTCAGCTTACCGAAAACTTACCTGAGAAAAATTAACTTTCTCCATGGTTTCAGTTTACCACAAACTACTCTACGGTTTCAGCTTACCGAAAACTTACCTGAGAAAAATTAACTTTCTCCATGGTTTCAGTTTACTACAAACTACTCTACGGTTTCAGCTTACCGAAAACTTACCTGAGAAAAATTAACTTTCTCCATGGTTTCAGTTTACCACAAACTACTCTACGGTTTCAGCTTACCGAAAACTTACCTGAGAAAAATTAACTTTCTCCATGGTTTCAGTTTACCACAAACTACTCTACGGTTTCAGCTTACCGAAAACTTACCTGAGAAAAATTAACTTTCTCCATGGTTTCAGTTTACCACAAACTACTATACGGTTTCAGCTTACCGAAATCTTACATGAGAAAAATTAACTTTCTCCATGGTTTCAGCTTACCACTAACTTCATTTAACCCTAATTTTAACGTGACATGCACGGAGTATCACAAATAACTACCGTCTCTAATCACTCATTTAAACATTTTATTTTTTTTCTTTCTTTCTCCTGTCTCCTTTATACCTACTTAATGGTTTCATTCCAAATTGAGTCAAACTGACAATTGCCATATTCTTATTTAACTCATACTTAATTGCTATAAATTTGCCTCCTAACAACACCTTTAAACTTCAAGAACTCTCTCTCTCTCTTTCTCCCCCTTCTTATTGAATAATAAAAGATTAGTGATTATCATATATTATTTTTTCATAAAAATAAAATCGCCATATATTCTACTTTACCTATGACTTATTTTATCAATCGTTTTGAAAAAAAATGTATACTGATTATATTCTACTAATAAGATAATCGTCTGCACTGGGAAAATTAATAATTTAATATTATCAAAAAGTAATGGATGACTTATCTTTTTTATTCCTCCTCAGCTCCTCTTCTTGTTCGTCTGTGTAGAATATCTGACTGGGTATATGCCTACCATGCAGTAACTGGTGACCTGGTTACTGTCACTGGCAACAACAACTCTGTTGTTTACTTAGTCACTGTTCTTATTTAACTTTTATACTTAAATTTCTCACTAAAACTGTCAAATAGTATTCTCACCTTCAACGTGTAAAAAAATCTTCTCGTTTTATCACAAGTACTATCGTTGTTACTTCACGAAACTTTAGTTGGTGTCTATGCTCAAGGAGTTAACTGCAAGACTGATCAGAAGATGTTGACTTCACTGGCGCTACTTGCGATCTGTGATTAGAGGATGTTCACTGCACGGTGGCTACCTGCGAACTGTGCTCAGGAGATGTTTTCTGAGCGGTGGCTACCTGCGAACTGTGATCAGGAGATGTTTCCTGAGCGGTGGCTACCTGCGAACTAGAGAGTTCTTGAAGTTTAAAGGTGTTGTTAGGAGGCAAATTTATAGCAATTAAGTATGAGTTAAATAAGAATATGGCAATTGTCAGTTTGACTCAATTTAAATGGAAGGGGGAGATATATGATGTTTACTTTTCTTTATTCGTGGTTTTGTCTTTCTTCCAGATCTAAGCTCTACCGATTCTGGATTTATCACTTCGTCCTCCGAAGTTGGCATGTGTTCTCATTCCTAATTAAATGTTAGTGTGTACTTGAACAAGTATAATGTGCGTGTAATCACAAATTATGAAAGAAAAAAAATAATATCATAAATATAAATCATTCAAATATAGAGCAATATTTGTTAAATCAATAATATTATAAAATAAAATATTTATACTTGTCAATGATAAACAACACTCAATAATATTACAAAGCTGAAAGATATGCATGCACAACATACATCCTATAATTATAATTGCTGCAATAAAGATTAATTAACTTCTTCTAACTGACCTTCTGCTTATTGCTTATTCACACAAAAAACTCTTGACTAAGCAGGACAGATTAATTCACCACTGAACATAGCTCTAATAAAAAAAAGAACCTTCTTTGATCGCTTCAAATATGAGACTGAAAGTAAAAAGGATGACGTAACGCTTTTGTCGTTAAATTATACTTAACTTCCGGTTCCATGTAAAGTGGGTCCTTCTTATCAGGTTTTGTCGTTGATTTTTGTTCTGATGTTAACTGTACACTGAATGTTCACTGAATGCACACTGAATGTTCACTGAATGTTCACTGAATGTAGCAGTTTGAATAAATACTTTTCAGATGTAGTATTTAAACAAATTAGACTCTCAATTTCTGGTTGATTTACGGCTTTTTTGCATGTTGTTTATAATCGAATGTTTTTCATCACCATTCGCCAACGTGCAATCCTTTACCCTTTAGTTTCGCTTCCTTCCTCCGTGTTTTCCAGGCTTTTCCAGTTTTTTCCAGAATTTTCCAGAATTTTCCAGACTGGTTAGTCTCACTGATTGTCTCTGCTCTCATTCAAATTTCAAATTAGGCCATCTGTACTCTCCTTATCCTTCCGATAATTTTCGAGATGCCGTTTGCTTGATCTTGAGTTGAATATTCTTTATACTTTATCACAAAAACTGAACACCTTAATTAAATCGTACCGTCATATAGGGTCGCAAAACCCGGTCTTGCTGTAATCAAATACTCTCCAATCTGATGGTTAACTTAGTTTTTGGTAAACTACAAATCTTTCAATCTTTTACTTTAGTAATTGAATTTCCGTTCATTAAATTCGAATTACTTAATCACGCACCATACGGCCACCAATGTGACGGGTCCCCCTGTGGGGTTATCTCATCAACTGTGAAACCTTATAACGGTTCACTATATGGGTTACGTGTGATTAGAATCTTACTCTGTTTACTATTTTCAGATTCCTTTTTCTCAATATATCTCTTTCTACTAAATACTCATGGTACCATGCCCTAGAACCACCTTGCCAATATGGTTCCGGCCTCAGGCCTCTGGTCCAAGCTTAACTGTATTTAGGATAATGAATTAGTATAATTAACACTTTAAAGAGAATATATTCATTTATCAAGCAATGGTAAATACACTGTGTATCTTCACTAGAACGCTCACAAGTAAAGGTCTCAATAACTAAGACTGGAGATAAGGTGTGTATCTCGTGCGAGACGATCGGTAACTCGATGTCTACCTAAGAACTAACTCAGAGAAAAGAGTCACTGTGATGATGTACTATCAGAGAAAAGAGTCACTGTGATGATGTACTATCAGAGAAAAGAGTCACTGTGATGATGTACTATCAGAGAAAAGAGTCACTGTGATGATGTACTATCAGAGAAAAGAGTCACTGTGATGATGTACTATCAGAGAAAAGAGTCACTGTGATGATGTACTATCAGAGAAAAGAGTCACTGTGATGATGTACTATCAGAGAAAAGAGTCACTGTGATGATGTACTATCAGAGAAAAGAGTCACTGTGATGATGTACTATCAGAGAAAAGAGTCACTGTGATGATGTACTATCAGAGAAAAGAGTCACTGTGATGATGTACTATTAGAGAAAAGAGTAATTGTGATGATGTACTATCAGAGAAAAGAGTCACTATGATGATGTACTATCAGAGAAAAGAGTCACTGTGATGATGTACTATCAGAGAAAAGAGTCACTGTGATGATGTAATATCAGAGAAAAGAGTCACTGTGATGATGTACTATCAGAGAAAAGAGTCACTGTGATGATGTACTATCAGAGAAAAGAGTCACTGTGATGATGTACTATCAGAGAAAAGAGTCACTGTGATGATGTATTATCAGAGAAAAGAGTCCCTGTGATGATGTACTACCAGAGAAAAGAGTCACTGTGAAAATGTACTATCAGAGAAAAGAGTCACTGTGATGATATACTCTCAGAGAAAAGAGTCTCTGTGATGATGTACTATAAGAGAAAAGAGTCATTGTGATGATGTACTATCAGAGAAAAGAGTCACTGTGATGATGTACTACCAGAGAAAAGAGTCACTGTGATGATGTACTATCAGAGAAAAGAGTCACTTTGATGATGTACTATCAGAGAAAAGAGTCACTGTGATGATGTACTATCAGAGAAAAGAGTCACTGTGATGATGTACTATCAGAGAAGAGTCACTGTAATGATGTACTACTAACTTACTGTGCTATGATTTATACTACACTCTATATAGTTTTTCAGTCATCCTGTTCCATATTAAATAGTATAATTTTTATTCCTATTTTATCCAACCTAGTTTATTACGAATTTTTCAATTTTGTTTCTGTGAGTTTCATAGAATTTCCAGTTAAATTCTTCCCTGTTTTACTAAATTTCCTGTAAGATTTCTGCCTGTTTCATAAATATCCCAGTAAAATTCCTCTATGTTTTTAAATAAGAATTTTTTTCCTCTCCCAGTTAATTTCTTAATTCTGCTTTGTAAAGATATTTTCTGGCCTATTTCATATCTGAATTCTTCCCAATTCTTCTAATGCTATGGAATTACTCCTGCTATGATATTATGATAAATTAATATTTAATTATATCAACAATGTTTTTGAAGAATTTTTATGAGATCGTATATATAATTATATCCCGATGAATACGAAGGAAAACTATTTATAATTCAACAATAACTTTCAAGTCAGAAAAGTTTAAATTGCGAAATGAAAACAAGTTTTTTACGGTTTGCAATACAATGGAGAAATTCCATCTTTTCATAGATGTAAAAATACAGTGAAAAAACATATGAACAATATATATTCCATTTGTAACATTATTATTGTCTGGCAGTTTTTCTTTCTCTACATACACCGATCCTTTTGTTTTTACGATGAAAAATTGCTCTCTATGCAAGATGAAATAACTCTGAGAGACACGAATAAGTAATGCCTTCTGAACAAAAGCACCTTCTATATACGGTTTCTCTTG
Organism: Caprella mutica; assembly: GCA_947561585.1. Taxonomy (NCBI): domain Eukaryota; kingdom Metazoa; phylum Arthropoda; class Malacostraca; order Amphipoda; family Caprellidae; genus Caprella; species Caprella mutica. The sequence goes on from CANNZV010002979.1 coordinate 20,188, forward strand.
GCCTGATGATGACAAAGAATAACTTTTTACACAATTGAATAATATTGAATTTGGATCAGGCGCAGAATTTATTTGCTTGGTATATAGAAATGGAATTTTGATAATATATCCTATACATGGTTATAGTATCGTGCGATAAATATCCATTATACAGATATAATGCATAGAATGATTGCATCCTATTTATTATATCATGAATATTAATGTTTAAACATATACATGTAGTTACTATAATAGAGAAACAAATGGTACCCAAATTGTATACCATTTTGTCAGCGGAATTTTATTGTTGAATTTATACTATTTTAAACTTTATAGTAAATCACAGAAAATTAATTCACATTTAAGCTTATAAAAAAAAGACACACTCGAACGAATCTTTTCATCCGTCCCTATTTTTGAAGGTTAGTCATAACTTTATTAGGTCTTTACTTACATAATCTAATCTCATAGTTTCTGAACTAATTTACCAATAAAATCTTGTCTGGTTACCACCAAAATCGTTTTCTTTTAAGTCAGTTTTTTTAATTTACACTTAATGTAAAAGAAATATATTATTGTGCGGTTGAATCTTCTTTGGTGGAATTTTCCAGCCGTAGAATATTCCGTTGTGGAACTTTCCAGCGGTGGAATCTTCCTGGTGAAACTTTCCGTGGTGGAACTTTCCGCGGGGGAATTTATCGAGAACCCTCCAGTCTTCACCATATCCAGTCTTTCTATTTTCCACATAATCATTCAAAGTAATACTTACGGCTATGTAGATCTCACCAGACAATATTACAGAAACTTAAAACACTGCGACATACTCCGTCGACATACAGAGTCAAATAAATCTCTTTTCGCTTAGGATTTAATGTCTAACAGAATTTAATTGGTAGCTTCAGAAGGATTTTTCAAACAACAATTTTCGTTAACATGTGCGATGTAACTGTGAGTTGCTCCTAAAAGATTTTGCATCTTGGAAAAAACTCTCTATTGATCAAATCTCAAAATTAGTGAACGCTGAATTTGATAAAAAGCTTTGCCTTGCTAATTAGCTTTGATTGAATATTAAATCTGTAAATGCTTCATGTAATTAGTGGAACATAAAGTACCAGCTTTAACTAATAATAATTCTCAGTTTATCGGATATTTTCCACAATATACTTGTGGAAATATTTTCCACAATATATTTTCCACATTGAGATATTAAGATCATGGCAATTATAATATCAAACATTAGCTAAATTTCATAATTGCTGAAAAAGTTTTTAAAGTACTTACAACAATCTTTTGGTCAAAGAGCAAAGTTTATTATATTGCATTTATGAATATATTCAGTATGTAGATAAAGAAAAAGACAAAGTTATATTTAGTTACAGAACAAATATTTTATCAGGGAATAATATCATCCAACCCGCTACAATTTTTCAATCATCCATTTAAGACCATTTTTGTGTTTGATGTTAGATGATGTGTTCCAACATATCATGCAATGAGTAACAATTTAATATATTAGAGTTTTCAAAAATATGCAATAAGGGGACAACTTTTTGCAAGTTCTACACTACTATGCGAAAATGTATGTACAATGCACTTCTACTATGCACACAGAAGTTCATTTTCAACTATTTAGTCTTGATCGCAGGTCTTTTTTATATGAAATTTTTCGAACAATTTGTAGAGGAGAGCTCAATGAGATTGGCAAAAAAAAACAGATTTTTCCATTATTCTCCTGATTTTATAAACGAAATTATGTGACATTAATATAAATTCACATGTATTCCAAATATAAAATCAAATAAAATTAGCAAAATATTAACATTTGGTTTAGAAGTTTTAATATTAGTTATCAAAATATGTGTGTTCATGATGAGTTACTAAGCTTTGCTTGTTGGCAACTAATTAATGTTATTGTATATTTTATAAGGGTAACTAATCACAAACAACCAACAATAAGAAGGTAGATAACGTGGTAAAATATAAAAACTATCCTCAGTGCTCCATTTCAATGATTTCATTGCTGTATCTTCATCCTGTATACCTTTAAAATATTCGTAACTGTCCAGTCTCCTGTGCCACATAATGTATATCGACAATGAAAATAAACAGTCTCAAAGATTGAAAATGATCACAGTGTTACTTTGAATAGAATTCCCTTCTTCAATTTATCTCATGGAAGTGCCTCAGTATCAGCAGTACTTCTCCGTCACTCTGCGTCATCAGAGTTAGGAGTAAAAATAGTTTGTTTTATCATAACATAACAAAATTCAGAAAGGCATCTGACGCATTTATACAGCAATAATTAGAAAAAAGTATTCAATTTCTATCTATGTTGCATATTTATTCTCAATTTTTCAAAATCTTTCACCTGTGTTTTAATTTCACTACTCAACAGCAGACAGTTTTTATGCCTGTTTTGAATTAAAATTTGTTAAATTAAAATCCATTTTATACTACAATTAATCTCTAAAAATTTAGTAATGTCATACTAAATAAAATTACTGTTCTGTACTACCAGAAAATTGGTATGTTTGAACAGAAAAAAAAATTAATAACATCGATAGAATTGACTTAATATTACATAATAAATGGTATTTTTCGATTATTAAAACGCAATATAATTATATGATTAAATTAACACTCAATATAATGATTATAGTAATATATTCAAATTATAATTAACTGAAACTTCAATACATAAAAAACCTTCAATAAAAAACCTTTCAAACAAACTATTCGAGTTTATGGGGCTTGAAAGACTTGACATTCGTTTAATTTGCCAATTGGAGTTGAAATATATTTACGTATATTAGTTTTATCAAATCAAATTTTAGTTAAGTGAATTTGTCTTCTATAATCATATATTGTTATTTACAGTCATTAATTCAGTTATTTTCAGCAATTCCAAAAAATTAAGAGCTTCTTGAATATATTAGGCAATATTTTCAAAATAGTGTTTTGCGACATTTTGCTGCGTGAAATTCTGTGTAGTTCAAAGATAAATTGTTTGAACAAATGTAAACATATAGTCAATGATTTCATAGAATAAAAACTCCCACACAATCAGTAATGTCAACTGAAAGTTGAAAATTGCCAACACCTCATTTTTTTTTTTTGACAGTAAATGATCGTATCACCTCTTATTCGTTGATGGTATCCGGCGGATTGGCCGAAAACTTATTTGCCGAAACCAAACTCTCCAAAAACTAATTCGCCGAACCCTAATTTGTCGAACTGGATTCTCCGAATATGAATTTGCCGAAACCCAAATTAGTCGAAAACGGATTTGCCGAAGTGAAGTTTACCGAAAAACAAATTCGCTGAAAGTCAAATTTACCGAAATGCTTTTTAAAACAAAATGTAAAATTATACAAAAGTTACAGAAAATAGACGAAATAACGAAAACATAATTAAACCTTAGTTACGCTAGATGATCCTTTAATTATTCTCTCTCCTCGTTAATCATTGTAATTGTGAAATTAAACACAAAATGATTCTTTTAAAGACAAGCTTTATTCAGTCATACAGTCTTAGGAGCATGTTACATTTCTTCATTGGAGCCTTTGGTTTCTGTTTAGATTGTGTGTTACTAACGTGTTTATTCATTTTTTTGTGAATTATCCATGTTTACTACTATGTTTTAATGAAGGGATGATATATATCCATGCAAGTTGAATAAACTACTTGTAAACAACTTTATGTGATTACTTAACTAAAAATTTTTGTGTAAATACGCCAAATAAAGCACGCACGGGATTCTCATTTTTTATTTAGTTGTTAATTTATTCCATACAGAAGGTATTTTTTAGCTGACATTATTATTATTATTATTTATTCCATTTAAATATAAATATAATATAATATTCATTACTAACAATATAAAATTGTTAGTAATGAATAACATAACTATTATTTATGTTTATATCTTCCCAATATACCTCTGGCTTCAACGATAGTGTCACATGCATGAATCAATTTGTTTCAGTTTGATTGATTTCTATTAAATTTTTATTAGTAATGCCGTATACATATTAATATTTAATATATACAGTTAGGTATATAAATTCAGCAAAATGATACGGAATTAGTGGAATACAAATTTATATAGCAAAAGTAATGTCAAATTAATATAAGAAATAGTTGCTATCATCTCTTTTGAAATAAATTCAAATAGCTTCGTTTTTTGCAACGTTAAATGTAATAAAAAAACATTTTGAAAATATATTAAGAGTAAATAACACCAATAGTTTTCTAAAATATGTTTTTGAACTCACCATTACATTATAGTCACGTCTACATGTGATATCCAACTAATTTGATTGAATTTAGGTTGGCAGTCAATTGAAAAAGGAATTGTTAGCCAATCCTGTCACAGGATTTGTCAAGCTGATTGATGAGTTTTTGGATCCTTTAAAGGTGATGTTAAAAACAAACATCATTGAATTAATTCACTCACACGTGCAACATCATCAAAAAATCTTTCCTTATTTATCATTTACTCGCTCTACATGTTCTGTTGCTAATTTTTTTAAGATTGAAAAGAGATTTATAATAGCATCTTACTTCTATTTTATTCACCAACTTTTGTATTCTGAGTTCTATTTTTCTTGTGTTTCATATTTATGTCTTCGATCTTTGTTATTTTCATATTACTCGATGTTTTTCCCAGCAAAAGTTTAAAAACTCCTATCCATTTTCTAATGATCTATTCTAATTAATTAACTCCTGTCTATTTCATAAGTGATCTATTTTAACCCTAATTGGACTGAGAAAATTTGAGAGGATTCTTTACACAATGATATTTTTGAAACCAGCTGCTCGAATTATATGATTTATTGTCAGTTAATAGCTTTTATCATATTAATATACTGGACAAAAACTATTTACCCATGACTGATATGAATAGTGTTATTATATTGAATGAATTCGGTTTGTCGAGATTAAACTCCTCAGTCAGTCTTTTAAGGGTTAGTTTATTAATTTCTGTCTATTTTATAACAGATTTATACTAATTATTTAACTCCTTTCCATTTCATATGAGATCTGTTTTATTTATTTCTCTACACTCACCTAAAGTTGTAGGAACTTTTAAACAAGATTAAGAGATAAAATGTAATATAATTTGAATGACAAAATGTATACTTTTGTGAGTAAAGGAACTGTGGTAGAGAGATCCTTAATACTCGATAAGAGTATGGGAAAAATTCAATTTATTTGATAAATTCTCGTCCTTCATATTATACAATCTTATAGTATGCGCACTTATAATATCTTACAGTATGTGCACTTATAATATCTTACAGTATGCGCACTTATAATATCTTACAGTATGTGCACTTATAATATCTTACAGTAGGCGCACTTATAACATCTTACAGTATGTGCACTTATAATATCTTACAGTATGCACACTTATAATATCTTATAGTATGCGCACTTATAATATCTTATAGTATGCGCACTTATAATATCTGATAATATGCGCACTTATAATATCTTATAGTATGCGCACTTATAATATCTTACAGTATGCACACTTATAATATCTTACAGTATGTGCACTTATAATATCTTACAGTATGCACACTTATAATATCTTATAGTATGCGCACTTATAATATCTGATAATATGCGCACTTATAATATCTTATAGTATGCGCACTTATAATATCTGATAATATGCGCACTTATAATATCTTATAGTATGCGCACTTATAATATCTTACAGTATGCACACTTATAACATCTTACAGTATGTGCACTTATAATATCTTACAGTATGCACACTTATAATATCTTATAGTATGCGCACTTATAATATCTGATAATATGCGCACTTATAATATCTTATAGTATGCGCACTTATAATATCTTACAGTATGCACACTTATAATATCTTATAGTATGCGCACTTATAATATCTGATAATATGCGCACTTATAATATCTTATAGTATGCGCACTTATAATATCTTACAATATATGATTATTCCATCATAAAAATCGGAAAAAAATCGCACTCTAATTCTTATACTTATTCTAAGCTTTGTAATTTGAGAGTCGATCAAAAAAATAAGACATAAACAGAAAGAGTTTGATAATATATAGTAAAACATGTTTATAATGAAATCCTGAATAGTGAATGCAGTGTCCTGAGCAAGGAAATATCCTTCATAGTGAACAAATTTTCTTTAGTCTGCCATCAAATGTCCATTAATTTTCTAAATCTGAATCTCATTCATGACAGACTAAAGAAAATTTGTGCACTATATAGTCTAGTTCCTTACTGAGGACATTACATTCATTATACAGTATTTCATTATAGAGAAGATCTTCTGTAATATCAAGAGACTATAAGTTATGATGGGCCATGGAAAAATAATCTATTAGCCCCTCATATCCATCCTATTCTATTTTTCTCATAATTCGAACATTCTAATTAAGAATTATTCATCCATCGAGTTATTATATAAGCAATCCATGGTTTTCAATCCCCTTGTGTTCCTAATAAGTATCAGAGAGAATTCAATTCAAGACAATTTCAATGTTTGTAAATAAATATATATCTTAATTATCCACATCAGTTCACATAGAACTTGACACACCCAAACAGTTTCTAAACAATTTACTACAAATTGCTTCAGACAATTTGTAGGAGTTCCGTGCAATTTCTTCAATTAGAATTACATTGGGAAGAAAAATGTCCAGATAACATCTCAACTATATAGAAGATGGCGAAAATATACTTCACCATTTCGACTATTTATTGTACAACAAATGCTGCTTCAATGGTAAATTAATTTCTAGGTTGCCCTTAAAGCTTTGATTTTTTCCGGGTCAACTAGCTCTTTTCAACTGTTAGTTAGGATATGGAGTTCAGAGAGACCCCAACTCCGAACAATAATTTTGTAAATGGTGCTACATGTTATAATAAATAAATAAAACAAAATATAATGAATTAAATAATAATTCATTCTATATATTATTGATGGAACGTATTTGACGAACTTATCTTATAATTGAACTTCACATAAATGCCTCAAATACTGTCGAAAAAAAGATTGGTTAAAATAAAAGAAAAAGTCATCTCCCAATTTATGTTCAGTTGCAAAAAAAAAGAGAATTCGTGAGATAATATATAAAAAAACATCCAAGAACTGCATTCTTGAAATAGAATCTAGATTTGAATATATTGTTTCAGCAACAAACAACATTTGTTTTGATAATGCAGATACCATTGTGAAATGCATTTGTAATTCAACATACATTCTATTCGAGTGTTGTATCAGATTCAAAAGGATTGATATTCTAGTCGACTATGGATTTATGTGTAAGTAAAGGTGAGACTCCTGCAGACAAAATCAAAGATATTGGCAATGTATATTGTTTAAAAATGAAGATTTTAACATTCAAATTATTCAAAACTAGGATATTGATAATGAATATTGATATTGTAATGCACTGGGCTTACTAAGTTAAGGATTTAGCAAGGGATGAAATATCTAGAGGAAAACCTTTTGGTTCTGAGTTTTAAATCACACTAACTTTTTTACAGTTATCGACAAGAGATATCAACTAATAATAACAAAGAAACAGTTACATACATAATCATTACATATCACCTATTAAGGGGAGCTTTTTTTATTTTTTTGAACAAATTTTGAAATTCCTAAAACGAATAATTGTAGCCTAGGAATTTACCTTCATTTTGCACGTTGAATAACAAAAATCGGTTGAAAACTCTAGAAGAAGTAGGGATTTCAATTTGCAAAATTTGCAAAATATGAAGTAGGAGAAAAATGGCTTTAAAGTTTTAGGGTTCTCAGGGGTCTGAAATGTGAAAAAAGGGTTTTGCCTGCTGATAACAGCATCCCCACTGTGACATTATAGGTTACACATAACTTCATTGCGAAGGGGGACTTTTGAACAGTAGAGACCCCTATTTCTTCCATTTCAACCATTAGTCATTAGGTTGGAAAACTTATTAGGCTGGAAACGCTCTGAACGTATCAGTGTAGTACATATGTACGTATGTTTGTACGACTTATAGTGAGAATTTTGCAATTCTGTTTTCACAGTCTTGTAGAATTATGTCTATAGATTAATATTAGATAAAAAAACGAAAAATGATATTTTTACCGTTTTTTTCGAAAAGCTCCCCTAAGAGAAGTTGCTATATAATTTATATATGCACAATAAGGAAATATTTGCATTAGGATATATGAGAAGTATTTATTAAGTAAGATGCAGAGTAACGTTCAATAGGTTTCTAAACTCAAGTAGATGAACGTCGCAATTCAACAGAAGGAGAAATGTCTGGAACTAATTCCCAGATGTCCTTCATGACAAATAAGGGAAAATAGGGAGCTATACGAATTATTAGTTCTAAAACAAATTCCCTTATGCTAATAAATTTATTTTCACCTTTACGTGAGGTAATTTTTTTTTAGCGTAAGTGAATATTATCAAGATTTGATAACCCGATAAGCTCCACGAAATTTAATTCAATTTATATTTTTTTGTAAACTTCAAACCTGTATGATATGCGTATATTAGAACCTATAAACCGTCATCATCGCTTAATTAACAAGCAAAATCAAGCTTCTAAGTTGTTAACCAATTTTTGATATCAAAATAACTTCTCAGTTTTATATATTTCATTTTAGATTAATCAAAATTAGGGTATTGATAATGAATACTGACATGTTCGAAAGCTCTGCAAAAATAATAAGATATTAAATTTTCTCGTCGTCTCCTTTGCTCTTCTTTTCATCAATTTTCTAAGATTCTCCCGAAGTAAACCAATAAGTCAAATCATCATCAAAAATAATGCGCTCTTTTGTTGTATCTTCATTGAGGAAATTCTCAATACGTGTGGAGAATAATTAGATCGTTCTTCTTTCCCATTCGATATAATTTATATATTTACAAAGATTTGAAAAGCTATATCAATATATATTTTACAGAATTAAAAAGTTAAATTTATCGCAAGGAAAATATATCTAATTCACAGAAATTTACTGTAGGTAAATATGTCAACCAGTGATAGGTTGTTGACCTCTAGTCTGTTTCTGATATTTTGTTTCTATTTCTGAAAACTACTTGGAAATTGAATTCCTAAATTGGATTTCGTTAAAGCTTACTCGGCGAAAAATGTACCCAGTTCGCTCTTTGTGAATTTCTCTGGCAAATTGTAACTGTCAGAGAATTATGTGAACTAATTCATTAAATGAAAAAAGAAATTATTGCTAATTCTGTTAAGATTATTTAGATTCATGTTCTCGTTAGATAATCAAGTTTCTTATTATTCACGGAAAAAATCTGTGATTAGATATTTATATGATTTGTTGTAATTGGTAGGATATTTTAAGTCTCATGAGACTAAATTATTAAACTTAATTTCAAATTCGTTTTGCATTGTGAAAAACTATTCAAATTTTATATTTATGATGTTTATGCTAAATAATCAATAATTTTGTGATCAGTTGCATTGTTCAGATTGATATAATTATGGATGGGGAAAGTGACGGGGACTGCATAGTGCATATAGGTTTTTTTCGCAATACTTCAGTCGAACCACAGGAAAATGAGGGAGGGTCTCGTGGATGCAGGAATGTGCTCTAACCCCATCGTACTTGTACAATGTACAAGGGTAGCTAAGCAATTCTTAACAGAAAACTTACAAGGACTAGTTATAAGCAGAGCCACAAAGATCTTTTCGCCAGTATTCAGCTCAGAACTTGAACCTCTTGATTTTCAGTTATGGGCTACAACACCCAAAAATTGTGTACTCAAAATACCCTCAATCCATTCAAGATCTTATAGAATATGTGAAGCTGCTTGCTGCAAATTATGACGCAGCAATAATTGAGAGGGTGACGAAGAATGTCTTGAAGCGCGCAAGAATTTGATTAAAAGATTTCGTTGGCTATTTTCAACACCTTCTGTAGATAGCCTTTAGGAATATTTTCATTGTGTTTCAAATGATTTCGTAATTCATGAATTGTTAGCACCAAACCATATCTTCTTGAAAATATATTTGCTTCCTCTAAATTCTAATTTCAAATATTATTAGTGGGGAGGGGGGGATCAAATTATTGCAAAAAGATAAAAACACACTGTGTGTAGTAGGTTAAATAAGTCAAAAGGCACTAAGTGGGTGAAGAGCGTGGACCGACATTTGGGCCCTAGACAATTGGACCCCGTCAATTCGGCCCGCCGAAAATTGGGCCTCGAGACAATTGGGCCTCAAGACAATTGGACATACGACAATTGGGCCCCGAGACAATTATATTATTAGCTCATTTTTTCAGAGTTTACTGTATTAACTTATTTAATGACCCTTGTTACTGTAATAACTAAGGTCGTGACAGTATGCGTTTTGCATAAAAATATAGTATTGAGCATATTTAAAATGAAGAATATTCCTAACACGAAAATAATATTCTCGTTGTGAGAAATAAATATTTTAATATAATATATAATTTTCATGAATGAATACTATTATTCATTTAAACCACAATAATTTTCCATTCTGAGATAGGTCATATAAGCAACAAATTTCCAAGTTACAGTACCTCTATATAGTGAACTCCTGTGAAGTAAATAAGTTAGGATGTAGCCAATAGAAAATAAGAATATTAGTATTTTAGACAAGCCGATATTATTATAGTATACAAATTGAATTAGAGTTAATGTGAATATTTTGAAGCCTGTTCAGTGTTCAATATTCATGAGTTTTGTAGATTATTATTACAAAATGTATTCTCACAATCTCATTTTATCCCAACAACTGTTCAAACAACTGTTCAATGTAACGTATAACCTTTAGAATATACCCATTTGTTTACTAAATATTTGTCTTTGTCAGACGATGTACACTACACAGTGCACATTTTTTTAGTAAGCTAATATATATTATATAACATCTTCAACTAAGAATATATTGAATATCTAAAAATGAAGTTAAGATGATATTTTTTTTTGATATAGTTATTGGTTAGATTTTAGACATGCATTTGAAAATTATATAAAATTTTAATATTTTCTATATTATACATTTAAATTTTCTTTATTATATATGTATATAAATATAGTTTAGAGGTAGGATGTCTAATAATATTTCAAATCACGGTAAAGTCCTAGTTGAGTGCAACGTTGCACTTTAAGTACGAATTGGGTCATTTTATAATAAAAAATAAAACATGTAATTTAAAATTTTGTCTATTTATTTAATTGTTATCCATGAAACCATTTATAATAAACAGAAACAGTGTTAGATGATGGATTTTATACTTCAATTATCGAAAATGTGGAACTATCCGATTACTCAGAACTTAACCTACATTCCATTACATATTGAGCAGTTTGGTACACAAAGAATCCAATATTATCAAGGAATAAAACAAGGAATAAAACAGTTCTTCTGATTCAATCACCATACAAAATAAATTACCTTCACAAATATTGCAGCGATGTTGTATATTGAAGGGTCCAATAATCTTTAAATTTCTGTATAGTTTAAATTCTATATACAATGTGTAGCAAATATGCAAAGTTATTTTAATTTCTCATATAATTTATACATCTCACCCATTTCTAGTTGCAAGCAACGTTACGCGTAACTAAAGGTGGGTTTCCACTGAGGCAATATTTTGACAACACGCAGCATGCTTCATTGCTGCAGGGGCAAATGCATTTCAACCAGTTCAACACAAGGCAACGTGTAGAATGCAGCTGCGTAGCATGCTGCACGTGGTTACACGTTGCCCAGTTGCCTGCCGCAAGCGGCAATATTTAGCTTGTTGTCTAGCGTTGAGCGACTTCCCACCACTGGTGGGAAGGATTTTTGTTGCTAGCAACGAAGAAATTTTTTACAGTATTGATTATATTTATTGTAGAAAACAAATGTTTTAAACCTGTGATAAACTCTCCTCCAACCATTTACAATAAAATTCTTCAGACGGAGAAAAAGTATTTCCTCCGTTTCGTGATCTTTCCCCAGTTTGATGACGTCAAAATATTACATTAGCTATGCCAAATAATGTCGCATTTTCTTTGTTTAAAAATTTGGATCAGAAAATGGTCAATCACATACTACAGTATTCGAGAATATAAACGTTAGAGATTATTCATAATCACAGAATGGAGTATAAATAACACAGAATTATTTTATTTATTTAATGAAATAAATAATTTAATTAAATCTTTGTTTTTTATATACTTATATCTTTATATAGAGAAAGCTCTTATAAATGAAAATACGTGATATTCATTATGCGAAGAAATTATATTGTTAATAATATATGTTAGAGATTTTACGCTCTATTATTCCTATCACTAGGATTCACTGTTCCGTAGCTACCTATGTTGCAGGATTAAGAGCATACTAATTTAACTCAATGATTTATTAATGAGAAAATATATGGTTGCATATTTTTATATCTGTAAAGATTGTAAAAACATAGTACAAAAATAAGGATATGCATTTAAACATTAAATCAAATAATTAAATAGTTAGCTAGAAATTGAAACTAAATCAGAGAAAAAACCAGCTGGCTGATGGCAAAACGGAAAAATAATCATGCAAAACTTAAACTTTTAAATACTACAAAATCTATTCTAACCTAAATTTTAGCACTGTAAAGTAAATATCTTCACTGTGTAATATGAAACTAATAGCAGAAATCAAACTAAAATAAACAATTTAAATCTTGAACAGACAAATTAAAAAGTTAACTTAAGCAATAATTACAGGAGCGATTCTAGTTACTAATTTGCAAGATAATTATTCATAACTATTCGGTTAAAATAAATATCTACACATTGAGTACTGTTCCAATATTTAGCGGAAAATAGAAGGTAAATTTCATACCTTTAAAAACTCATGAGAATATTGATATTGATTGGAACTGCAGTAACAATATATTTAAATTATGATATTAAATATCAAACAAAATGAAAAGGCCTTGTACAAATGAAAATCTCATATTCATCCGATAATATTTTACTATCTTCACATGAGTATTTTTCTGAACCCTCTATTCCATGTTTCAGTTGATTGCATTTGCGCTCAATGTTTGGAAATTGGTTTCGTTTTTGTTGAACTGGTTGAAATGGTATGGTCTTGTAGCAAGCAACAGGCAACAGAGTATGCAGCATGCTACAAGCAACGAAGGTGTTGCCTTGCTGCATGCTTCGTGTCTCTTTGTTGAAAGTCGCATGCAACATTCTTGTTGAATGACTGTGAAGTTGCATGCTACATGCTGCCTGTGTTGCCTCAGTGGAAACCCGGCTTAAGAATGGGATAATATGAACCAATTCCTATTAATTGAGTACAACGTAGCACTTAAGTAGGACAGTACCAAAATTACTGAGGATATAGACATATAAATTGCAATATCTACAGCTCGACATAGGCGTTACGTTCATATTTGTTCAGCATATTGAGCACGTTGCCAACAATAAGAGGACAAACTATCTGTGGGATATAAATCTTTAAACAGGAATAATATTTTCACGAATGCCTACATTAAATTTAAGGAAACCATAAAAAGAGAAATTGTTGATCATGGTTATCCAAATACACGTAACCGAAACCTGTCATAATTCTACAGAATAGTCAATTGATGTATTTGTATTTGTAACTTGCTACCCTTGTGAAGCAAGTTACTTGATACCAAAATTTGATTAACTCTATGAGTTTTGGGCCACTTTGATCCAGTATGAGACTTCCTGAATTTTACGTTTCTATATTTGTATTGGATTTTCACTTGCCAACTCAATAGTATTATAGATTGTTTGAAAGCATAAATCTTAAGTAATATTAATTGAGATATAAAGTAACTTAAAAGAGATCATTGTTATGTATACTTTTCAATTCGTTATGTGGACACAGTAATCATTCAATTGTTTTCTATAATATTGTGGTGCGAAAAAAAGATATAATTAATTAAACGAGTTTCTTTGGCATCGTGATTAGCTACATTGATGCCTTAACAAACATCCTTAATGTTCTTTAATTAACAACATAACAAAGGAAATTGTTAAACAATCCTAAACATACTGGGATAAAATTTTCAATACGTATCGTACATATATCAGTTAAAAAAGGTTTTTTCCTATGATATTAAGAGAATATGGTGTGCAGACGTTTCGTCGACAGACGTTTCGTCGACAGGACTTTTCGTCTACAAATTTTCGTAAATGGGATATTAACAATTTCTAATGTTACAAAACATGTACTTTAACAGAATAACGATCAAAATACAAAATGGAACGATGGTCATGATGAAAATTATTAAATATAATCAAATCGTTTTCCTACGTTAATATTAAACCAAAACTACTCAATGATAACAAATTATTTTAATGTAATTCAATTCTTTTGGGTCGAGTTACGTTTGTGATATTTAAAATTTACAACAATTTCCTCTCAATAATTTACGTTTCATAATAATAAGATTTATATCGTCGGATTTGTCATTGACAAACCATTATCAGTAGGTAAATGCCCACTGTTCGACTACTGCAAGTGTTCGGCAAAGTGATAATCCTAGATTGGATTGCACGATTTTATAAAGATTAAACTCGCCGTTGAAGGTTTATCGATATTTCAGTTTTTTTACCAAAAAATTATTCTTAAGAAACAAGTAGTTGGCTTAATATAGAGAATGATAGGACATCCCATTTTCATATTTTGATCATGTAAGAAACAAATATTAAAAATCCTCTCCGAGAAAAATATGAGTTTATTACATAATATTGTAGAACAAGGGTATCATTATCAATATTCTCAAAGTACTCGAAAAGACACCTTTACCCGAGCCAACACGGCAAGATTCGCGAGGCAGTTGTGACACTCGAGGCTACCTACTTACAGACAAAGAATTAATTTGAAAAATGCTCTTTGTGTTTCAATTTAGTCCTTTAGTTTACAATGATTTCATTTTTTGGTACGATATAATTTGTCTTGCATATACAATTTTTCAAATTACTTTAAAATAATTTTGTATTATCGAGTAGTTCTGGTTTAGTATTAAAGTAGAAAAACGATATAAATATATTTTCCCTACCATTATTCTATTTTGTAATTTGATCGTTTGATACATTGTTCTGTTAAAGTACATGTTTTGTAATATTAGAAATTGTTAATATCCCATTTACGAAAATTTGTCGACGAAACGTCTTGTCGACGAAAAGTCCTGTCGACGAAACGTCTGTCAACCGAGAATATACCAGTCATAAATCCTTCTTGCATGAAATATTCCCTTAATATCCCAGGAATAAATCCTTCTTCTCTTTGATAGGATTGAATTAAACTACTATGAATGTTTTCCAATGAAAAAAATAACAACATGTTATATCTATTACTGGGCTAGGACATCTCGTCCACGGACATCTCGTCCACGGACATCTCGTCCACGGACATCTCGTCCACAGACATCTCGTCCAATGGACATTTCATCCACGGACATTTCGTCCACGGACATCTCGTCCAATGGACATTTCGTCCATGGACATTTCGTACACGGACAATTCGTCTACGAATGGCTTTATTTTGCATTTTAAAATGTTTACGGAATATATTTTATATTATTTTTTACTATTACATTAATAGGCAAGTGTAAATATACAATAATATATAATAGTGATTTAAGCCGTATATGAATTAACACATAAAATGTTTATCTATCGATTACAGTTATAAAATTAGATATGCTAAACGGGTTGACTGTATCTTTAAGTTATTTACCTAGTTTAATATTTTGCATTAATTAATGAATTATGAGTATCTAAAATTTAGAACTGAAATAACAGGGTCCTAACAATAATAAATGTGTGGATACTTAGGAATTAAAGTAAATAATTATTATTATTATAAATGTA
Source organism: Caprella mutica (assembly GCA_947561585.1). NCBI lineage: Eukaryota > Metazoa > Arthropoda > Malacostraca > Amphipoda > Caprellidae > Caprella > Caprella mutica. The sequence goes on from CANNZV010002979.1 coordinate 36,057, forward strand.
TAAGTCAGAAATATGAAACAGTCCAAAAACACGTACGGACGTTTTTACGTTTAAATAATTAAACGTAACACCTATAAGTATTAATATCTAGCTAATTTTTTATATCATTTTTTTTAGTAGTATATTATATACCTGCATATTATTATATATGTAATTTAGGTAATCACTGTTGAAAATATTCTACTATAAAATACTAATTTCTGAATCAATAGTGCATCTAATTACCTAATCTGAATACTGCTATTGATGATTATTGTAGTTACTCTGTAAAATAAACACCACAAAAAATATCTCCGTTTTCTATGTTTATGTACTGTAATAACATCGAGACAAGCTAGGTAATTATTACAGATTAATTTTATAAGATTCGGGTGTAATAAAAGCCTGCCTGTATATCATTAAAAAGTTTAATTTTTATTATTTTATTGATGCTGGCCAACAGGATAAAAAGATTGCAATAAGAATTAAGGCAAAGACCATACATTTCTAATTACCATCAAATTAGGGTGTTAAATACTTTAATATTGCAGAATATATATAAGTGATATAATATAAAAAATAAATGTACACAATAAATGTAATACAAAATAAAGCAATTCGTGGATGAAATGTGGGTTGGATGAAATGTCCGTGGACGAGATGTCCGTGGACAAAATGTCCGTGCACGATGTATTACAAATTAATTATTAGGAATTACCATATTCTTCCATATATGAAGAGTTTAAGAGCGCTGAAAATCATACAAACTAGTTGATGATTTTATAGAGCTGGTAATAGAATCGTTAATCTTTTGTTACTTGGTAGTGGGAAGTCCCTGGAAAGAGTGTCGAGAGAATGTTGGTTTCTAAGTTTAAATATATTTCAGAGGATGAGTTTAAATATATTTCAGAGTATGAGTTTAAATATATTTCAGAAATAGAACTATACTATAAGCCTCTCATATGTGCCAAGTATTTAACATTGTATATTATTCGTATAACTTTCTTCGGTTGTAAGAAAAAGGGATTAATGAGTCACTTAGAAGTAGCCCCAAGTGAAGTTACATTGTGTATTTACTACATACGAACAATTGAAATAGATATATGAATTTCTTGGACAATCCGAGAGAACTTCATATCTATGATTTTAAAAATATCTGCATTTCATGATTTCGAAATTTTAGAGCAAATGTTGGGTGTACGAGCATATGTATGGGTAGTTCTAACTTTTATGAGCAATGGGAGAAGAGAGATATCGTCGCGTTGCTCCGATTTGCCCAGGATTTATTAAAATTTCCACAATCACTTTTCTACAGGAAAGTAAATCTATAGATACAGAATAAAAATTAGTAAATAATGATATATTGACATAAACAAAGTAAAGTCTTCTATGTAATTATATATCCCTTTCAAAATAATTGAATCACACTGTATAGGAAAAGTTCTATCCATTTCATTCGAGTATTGCTACTCACTTTCGTCAGCACAATAACGTTCCTGATTTTGTAAATCTAAACAAATTCTAATTTTCTCCTCAAATTAGAAATACTTTGTAAAAACATTGAAGTCTGATGAAGCGACAAAATTGAGGACTCAAAAAAACTCAAATTGGGAGGCGGATAAAATTGGATGCAATTCCCTCTCATACATACTAGATGAGAAGACGACAGAACTGAACTATTTTATTTGATTAGTTAACTTTTCACAGCATATTGGAACTATTAAACAAGCTACACAATATATAAAATATATATTGTGAAATTGCTAGTGAGTTACCCATCAAGTAACCCGAACTATAGAGTTTAGGTTCTTATTAAATTATCCGCTTTTTGTTAAATATAAAATTTTCAAACTTAATCATTTTTTTATATCCTATTTTTTTTTTTTTTTTTCTCTAATGCAGATTTTTTTTTCTGTGATGATGGATTTTTGTATCTCGAATTTTGTCATCCGAATTTATATTTTATATTAAAGATTTTTGTTAACCTGACAATTATTCTAGACATCAAATTATTTCGTACCTTAAATGTCAAAAAAGTGTTTAGCTTGACATTTTAAACCAATCAATAGAAAACAAATATACACTAGTAATGCATTATGAGAGATATTTTTGTATTATTCAATAATTCCTTAATGAAGCATTTGCACATACAAATGAGATTTTGAGCACAGTAGGTAACCGTTTTTACTACTACATGTATATGTTATTTTTGATCAATAATATAGGTATTTCTAAATAAATATAAACATTTTAATGAAAATGGTTTGTAGTGGTAAAAATAACATTTTATCAAAACGAACTGAAGGTTGTTATTACTGTTCTGTGAAACATATTGTGACAGGTGGTAGGTAATTTACGCACTATATGCAAAGAAAGAAAATAATTTACATAATTGAAACCACAAAATATAACATAGCACCTAAGACATATTTTACATTAAACAATAAACATACGACAAGTTGATATAAGCATATTAGTTGATGTAATGATACGATCAAATATTCATATCATTTCATGATACGATCAATTATTTAAGTCATCATCTCTGAGATTGAAAATCAATCCGAATTCTTGCATATATTCAAGATATTCTATGTTCCACAAAATTTCCTTGCACTTCAAGACGGTTGAAGCTGGAGGTCAACATTCAATTGCCGATGTTTTTTTGGAGGTAAAGATGTATTTAGTGAACCTGTAGAATAATAGATGGAACAATTATTTAGCATGAAGGTACATTTGTGGTAAAAGTTATTTTCTTAGATCGACCAAAACCAGGAAAAAATTACGTGTCAAGAGAGTAGTGTATTGTTTCGAGTTCATTTTAACTCTATTCTCCTTACAAAAATGGTACGACTAACGAGAATCGCTGCACTCATCGGTAAAAATATCATACACAAGACTATCATAAAAGTATCTATCAGATCTTGAAACGCTTTTATCATTGCTCCTCCGTGATAAAGAAGGTCATAATAGGCTCGAATTGAATCATTTTGGATATCTTCCAAATAGTTCGCACAAATAAACCTCTTGAAAAATTTATTAGCTGCTGTAAAGATGCTCATTTTTAATCTACGTTATTCTCTTATGGCAAGAATTTCGATTTTTCTTTATAACTATAAGAATTTTTCATCGGACATTTTAGTTTTGTATGTATTAACCCCTTCGATACCCCGAATATTGTCTTTCCGGCGGCCAAAAATTAATGGATTATATTTTTTTTCCAAGGAAAATTCTAATAAAGTTATCATCTAGAAATTAGAAACAACTGAAAGCAAATCAAAAATTCGCCTTCATAATACCAACTGACATTACAAATGCGTCATAACTAGTACCTAATTAAGGGGCTGGTTTAGAAAACAATCTGATTCTTACACACTGAACGATTTTAATATTATCTTTTTTTGTTATGTTTGTCGACTCTTCAAAATAGAGGACAGTTAGAATTAAAAAAGTTTCTATTATAACATAACTATTTTTTAAAAGACATCCGATGCATTATTCAATTTATTTTCGCCTTCGATGATGAACAAAGTTATATTTCATTTATATGCGTGTATAATATTGGTTACGAAAACAAATTCAGTTTGTGAATTACATTACCAGTAACCGGAGCACGTCCCTGTGACACCGAAGAAAAGTTTACTGGAATTGGCGAAGCATACGCGGAGTGATGGAGAGACTCTGGTGTTACTGAGGCACTTTCCGGTGAAAAATTGAGAAAGAAATTCTATTCAAATGGAGACTGTGATCATTTTCAATCTTCGGTTCTATTTATTTTCTTTGTGGTATATCTAAGATATTGGCAGTGCATTCAAGTACAATAAGAGAAAAACGCAATACTCTGAAAGTGGATTTTAACAAATAGGTCATGTATGAGAATATTATAATAATAAATACTATATAGGTTCAAGATTTATGTTGCACCACTTTCCGACTGCGGTGTATGTTTCATTACTTCTACGTTTCCCAATAATGGTATCACCTAATTATTTAAGTGGAATAGTTATTGAATATCAATTTAGTAGCATTTATTCAACCAATTATTTCCTAAGAAATCTCAATTAAGTCAAAATCAAAGATGTCTGGTACCCATTTGTACCACTATGGATATTACTGATAGACGAAATGGTACAAATATACCACTGTCAACCTTTTGGGCCCAATTTAAATTGTGAAAAAGTGAATTACATTTATACCAGACACACTGAGAAAAATAAACAACTCCAACTGATGCACCCAGGTGTTTCGAGTTCTCCCTCTGGCTTTGTCTCCAAAGCTAGACACTTTAATAAATTAAACTATAGTTTGAATGCACTAAAGTTCATCAATTCGATGCACTTTAGTGTTCAGCTATAATTTTGTTAAAATTATGAGAATATTATTCTCATCTTTTTAGCAAAGTAAAATCTGAGACACTAAAGTGCATTGAACTGATGCACTTTCAAGCCTAAGTGCACCCAAACTATAGTTTGATGCACTAAAGTGTCTCGCTTTGGAGACAAAGCCATAGGGTGAACTTGAAACACCTGGGTGCATCAGAATTTCTCTGAGTGCATAATCAACAGGTACACACAGATACACTCTGCTCATATCGCTATCATGTGACATGTGATAAAGAAACAGTAACGTAAACTTGTCATTTTGAAAGAGAAGTTTGGCAACAGTGCCGGTTTTAAGTATACGTAGTCTACGGACAGCATTACATAGCCATAAAATATTCTCTTTGATATTTCAACAATTACATGAGATTAATTGAGGTTACACTACTGCTGTGTGCCATATCTTATATTCATGCATTTTTTACGTGTTAAAATAAGGACAAAACACTGTTTATCGAATGAATGAGGAAACATATATATTATTAAAAACTATACAAGTTGGTATAATTTTCATGCAATGAAATAGAATAATTCAATTCATTATATCACCATTGAAAATTGATCAAAGAACGAGAGTGAACAACAAGACATAAATAGTACGTGCGTATATAGTGACATATATTTATATAGTCGATAACAAATTGACCAGATTACACCTCCTATGTTCAAATTAGCCACTATACTGGCCCGTATATTAAATCGGGCACTAGCACTTTGAAGTAGCACTACACACTACAGGCCGGTGTCCGGAAAACTGCCAGGCGGAAAACTGCCAGTCTCTTGATGGGAATTTATGTATTTTTTACTTTTAAATAATATTATTCAGTTATAAACACATTCAAAGAGAATTTTAATTAAAAAAACTACAGGCCATAGTGTGACGCGAGATTTTATCTTGATTGAAGTGCCCACCTCCACACTATTCTCCATAGTGCCCACCTCCACACTATTCTCCATAGTGCCCACCTCCACACTATTCTCCATAGTGCCCACCTCCACACTATTCTCCATAGTGCGCACCTCCACACTATTCTCCATAGTGCCCACCTCCACACTATTCTCCATAGTGCCCACCTCCACACTATTCTCCATAGTGCCCACTTCCACACTATTCTCTATAGTGCCCACTTCCACACTACGGTATGGTATGCTAAATCTGCCGAAAAGTGAAGTGCGTACTTCAATATTTTGAAGTGTCCTGGAGACCGCCCTACTAGACCCCACTTTGCTTTATTTTCAGTTTAATTTAATGTGTTGAGTTATTTTCAATGGTACTGGACCATGGTTCTGTTTGGTTTTAATTAAAGGTATCATCGGGAAATAACATCAGGAACAACCGCCCATGAATATAACAATTTAATACATATATTTTCCAAGAACAGGAGAAGAACTACAACACAACCTATATTTCAGCTCAGTATTGTATAGATACAAACCACTGCTTTTGACTCATAGTAAGCTAAGTTTGAATGTACATTTCTAAGCAATATTCAAACTGGTACTGAAGACAGTTGCCAACTGCTGAACTCTAGAAAATTGCTATGAAGCTAACTGAACATGTTTGTTAAATCCTAACCAAATTTGTAAATAATTTTCTGTATTGGTAAATATATTATTGTTCATCATTTATTGACCTGGCAGGACATCCTACCACTGGTCTTGAATGGGCTATGCTGCACATGATGATAATATTTGCAATAGCTAATACAAAAACAGCAAAGCTGAAAACTAACAACCAAATTGCCAAAGTTTTTCCTAAAATATTTTTTTAATATTAGGAGAAATAATTGTGAGACATTTTCTAGTATATCTGTAATTCAAATCTGCCTAGCACAAAATATCTAGTGCCTACCATTTCTTTGGATTAAAGAAAATGTTGATAATTTAATCAAGTTTATTAAGAAAACCTTAAGCAAATTTAAAACACAGAAAGGCAGTAAATTAAGAGCCATAAAATGTGTACAATATTTTTATAGGTATTGTAGCTTTGTTTTGAAACTCATATGATCATATCTTGCATACATAAAATATACTTTCACTCACACTAAAATGGTTTAATATTAAGAAAAAAATCAACAGCTACACAGAGTGAAATGAAAAGAATGAACCATTTTTTTTAATTACCTCAGAAGTGGTTGGTGGATAATAGAAGCTTGTTGTAATTCCAAAAACTAGCTTAGATTATAAAAGACGTGAAACTGTAGATTTTAAATGATAGATTACTTTTCCATCTGATTCATCAAGTTATTATCAAGTTTAAGTTAAAACTACCCATCAGACCATAATAATGATTTACTGTCTATCTTTCTAAATAGTACGATTGAAATTATTGTAATTCAACCATTTCAAAATTGACCAAATCTATACCAATTGCATGGGTATGACCTGTATAATACTATTTTAATATAAAAATTAAGATGAACATCTTTTAAATTGACCTTTGTTTGTTATTTAAATTGTTGATAATCTTCGAATTATTGTTTAAAATAATCGGTTACATTATTATCATAAATACTGAGTGACAAGCGACAATAATTTAGAGAGATAGTTCACCAAATGATTGGTTATATCATGTAATTCCATAGATGCCAATACAAACACCACTGAAGTGAAGATGATGTTAACCAGTGTATAGTCTGGTATTATCACTAGAGTTTTTTGAGTGTTGTCAGCTAAGAATATGTGGTACTGAAGAGTGAACAACTCTAAGGATATACTACCAATCCATGCGAAGAACTTCGAATAGCAACATCTTGCTGTAGTGCTCAAGTTTCTCAGAATTACGAACACACCTATCTGAAATCAGAAAAATAAATCTCTTATTGATGTAAGATCACACAACAGTCTAATGATTATTTTGTGCTACTGCATTGAGTGTAATATTTCCTGCAGTGAAAAATATTATGAAGTTTTACGCATCAATCCAAATTAGAATTATTATTAGTTATTATTAAAATAGAGTGTATCTTATATGATACAACTGTTAGCTGGGATAGTATTTCAAGATTCGGTAAATCATTTTTTTAAATTCATATCCACTAAATGGGAGAATTATTTAATAAATATCATAGAACTTATATTGAAAAGATCACACTGTAATACAACGAATTAAATTACTTACTGGTATCCAAACGATCCATGGGTGAATTCGATTAGACGAGAATTTATTTTCAGAAGAAGAAGCTATCAGAAAGTAGAGCGAAGATGTAGCAATACAAACAGATGTCAATACCACATATAATAATATATGTTTTGTAGTTTTACTCGGAAATTTGATATCATTCTTGTAAGTACAGACGATAGCCAGAACGATTCCATAAATAATGCTGTGAATAAAATAATACATATTTCAACTCATGTCAAACAATTAAAATTAACGACTAATTCATTGTAGAAATATAATACCTATATCTATCAAGCTGCCATCTTAATATCCAATCGTTATTGTTAATATCATTTTTTAAATTCGAGGACTGAAGTGGAAGAGGTTTGAATTGACCGTGAGACGCATCCTGAAAAATAATTGATATTTGATCAACTAAATAATTGTGGAATAAATAATATTGTAACTATTGTAATGATGAATCCAAATTATTATTGAGGAGAACACCAAGTAAATAGTCAACTGCCGCTTAGACCCTTTGCTAATTAATTTCACTTGCTCAAGCTGTTGCATGTGAAACTAGGAAATATCTGAGAAAATCACCACTCTAAATTATTAAAACCGATCACACGGTATAGAGTCTAATCCTTTATCGAGCACATTGTCTTAAACTTGTAATTCGAGCATATAATTGAAACTATATAATATTTGGCCTTTTAAAAGATATTTCTATTTCCGGGTGCTTTTGAGTAAAATTCATAGTTCATCCAAAAATTGTTTTAAAATGTATCCCGTGTAAGATACTCGCCACCTACCCTGGTGAAATATGTATCACATATTAATTCCGATAGCTTAATTCGAGAAATAATTATTTCTTGTTTTAATTTCGTGATTAAAACATACACCTGGCTGTTAACCTTTAAAAGACTGACTGTGGAGTTTGAGCTCGACGAACCAAATTCATTTAATATAATAACACTATTTCTATCGATCATGGGTGAATAAAATTTTGCACAGTACATTTATATGATAATGGCTATTAACTGACAAAAATCATATAATTCGAGCAGCTTGTTTCAAACATATCATTGTGAAAAAATCCTCTTAAATTTTGTCAGTCCAACAACAGGTGGGTTAGAATAACTTTAAACAGCTAGAGCTCACAACTCGCAGTCCACTGCCCAGATAAAAATCTTTAAAGTTAGTTTTGTGTTAGCGGTTATAATAGTGATAATAGTTATAACTTTCATCTTCTATTAATATATTCTTTTTACCGAGTTTATCAGATTACTTTTATCTTTTGACTATACTCTGCTTAATGTGCTATACCTTCCTTAATATTTTCATATTTAAATATAGCTATTACTTTTTATTAATATGAGTTATAGGGCTCCTTCTGGGAAATCTTAATAAATTTATAAATTGAAAAGTATGTGAAACAACGTTCTATTCTTCTTCAGAGCTTTCGAATAATAATATATTCATCATAAGTATCCTAATTTTGACTAATCAAAACTATAGAGTTTTGATTATAGAGACTATAGAGTTATGATAAACTACTCTAGAGAGAGGAAGTGTTGCAGCGATTGCAGGACGATAAGGAAGATGGTGTAAAACCTTATTTCATTTCAGCTATATCATTTCTCCATTAAACTGACTCTTGATTGCCAGTCACGTGACCCAAAAATAATGATTTTAGCGTCCCGCAAGACGCGATATTATTTTGGCCACTGACTCTCCACTTGGATCACTTTTTATTAAGTTGTTTCACTTTTTCTTTAGTTTATAAATTTATACTTACACTAATATTAACACTTTAGTTAGTTTAGTACAAGCGCCTTGGGTAATTTTGTCCGCTCGAATAATGTAAAATCGAGCAATATTTGATACCATAAAGTTTTATATGACATTATTTGTATACTTTAAAATGTACTTACTATCGCCTCAGACATCAGCATGATGGTCACAGCCATTACTGTTACCATGAACCACAATCTTTCTTTCAGAATGCTCTCGTAGTCGTTTCCAGCCCAATTAAAAGCTAATGCCAAAGACAAATAAGTTAGAGTGAACCAGAAACTGATCAGAGGAACGAAGTAGTAGTTAGTGTACGGTTGGTTCATCACCAGACAGAGCATTATCGTCCCAAAATTCAACCGGAACATAACCTGAATAAATTTATAAAATTAGGTACATAGATTGAATTAAATAATTATATAGATTCTAATGATAACTCACTGGAATTGAGCATATCATATTCAAAATAGAAATATGGTCTGTTTCATTATCAATTTCCATTACGATTCTACATATGGTTTAATTTTCTCATTTATAATGATTCCTGATGCACATTTAAATTGCATATTAATTATTGTAATATGATGATAAGAATATGCAGCTACTTGATATGTACTATAATACATGAGATTGAAAGCTTCGTAAACTCTATATTTACCAAAATGTATCTACTGAAGGCAATGCTTTTCTTATTGTACGCATACAAACAATGATCAAATCCTGTCATAAAAACGTAGCTGGAAATCAGTATACGAATGAAGAGGTAAATTGGTAAAACTTTGGAAGCTCCTGTGTAGTGATAAACCAGGATACACAATTGCATCCAACCTGAAATCAAAACACATGATAAATCAAAGATATTTTCTGATGAATGACCATATTTTAGAATTAAAACTTGATTCACCTTTCCATTCGTCGGTCATTTTTCTGTTAAGGAATTTCTCATCAGGTTGAGATTGAAGTGTCACCAATCCTATCACTAACATTATAATGATAGGCACAACGAATGATGAAACTGAAAACCTTTTTTCAGCTGACAAGAAAACTGGATATCTAAAGAAAAAATATGAGATTCTTATGTAATCACATACCCATAAATTTCCACATATTTAAGTACTATTATTTACTAATATCCCAAATATCAGATTAAATAGAAAAAAGAGCACGACAATTTCCTATTATAGAACTACCGTGAAGAGAACTAAAGGTGTTCTATGGTCACTATAGTATTGAGGTCATTGAGTAGCTAATCCTTTTTGAAAAAAAGTTAACAAAATTCAATGAATGAAAATTTACTTACTTGTCACACATCGCAATGTAAGAGAATATCAATGTTAGTTTCAAACAGAGAAGAGTAATGGATTTCAGATCAACTGAATTGGATGTTGACAGCTTTTTCTGAAATTTCAAACTCTTTGTTAAACGCTACTTCAAGAATAGAGATATGCAGAAAATATCATACATCTTAATTTACTTCTTACGACATTCGAAGAATCTTGATATAACTGAAAAGATACTCCGTGGTAGACTGAAATTATCAACGTCAAGCAAGCACTGCAAGTAATTACCAGAAATAGTCAAGAGTATAGATACAGAGAATTTCTACCAAATCTCTATCTGAAATGGTACGCTCCACCGTGGGCTATACATATAGACAGACCTACTTAAGAAACCAGCTCTTTACGGCTCACTTGCCGTATTTTATCAGCCAACTTTAGGCTTATACAATATTTTCTTAGGTAAATCTACACTATTTCATCTATCTACTATGTACTTTCTGTATCTATACGACTATACCCTCTTTGGCACCTTAGCTCATAGATTTATCAGGAGTTTTAATCCACTCAATATCCGCCCAGCCTCAATCACACCCATTTCTTCTCCAACTCCTATCCCCTAGCTGGTGGTCCGATTGAGACATCACTGTCGATGGAAGGTGGAGCTCATTCTGATAGGCTTCATTTCTATCATCATTCGACGTTTCTTTTCTTTGATTGCATGTTAGATTCTCTCACAAATATTAATAATTAGTTCAAATGTTTATAAGCGTGACCGAAGATTTCGCCTTTGAAAAATTTGCCGTTAGGAAAATTCGCCGTGAGGAATATATAAAAATATTTAAATAATAGTATAACTAAATATATTTATTCACATATATATGTACATGTATTTTATGGTTCTAGGTATATTCCACCCCGGTATATTGCACCCCGGTAAATTCCACTCCGTTATATTCCACTCCGTTATATTCCACCCCGGTATATTCCACCCCAGGTATATTCCACCCCGGTAAATTCCACCCCAGTGACAATGATCATTAGGGTGGCAATAAAAAGTGAAAGATTTTATTTTCAGTTGGCCATTTGTTAAATACTTCGTACCCATGAAGAAATAACTCGGACAATATTCTGAGACAATTGGTCAATATTTAGGACTGGCTCAAGTTAATAGACGAAAATACAAATATTCATACTATGGTCATTTATTTCGAAGTGTAAATGTTTAGCAAGTTAATATTAATTCCTTTTTAACATGGAACTGCAGTACATGGACTTGCAATAATGGTTGTGCGAGGTGTGGAGGGGGCCGGTTTGACTGGCAGAGTCAACCCATTTCGCTTTTTGTTTGTTGTTGTTTGTACTCTAAGACAGAAACATCCGAGATCAAAAACTCTCCATGTATAAAAAGGTAATGATACCCCTACTTTTAAAGCCCTGTGCAATAGTCTATCTCATCTCCATCAAAAACCTGGATAAAAAAATCTTGTAAAAGGTGTAGAATAAATGTTTTCGGTCAAAAACCATTTTGCACCACATTTACACGAACTCAAAATACCGAACTTACAATAAATAAAAATAACATGAGTACTATATGACATCATCTTACAGTTAATAACGCTGTTGCGTTGGCAATAATGAACAAAATCAGCTTTCGATTGATTGAAAATCAAAATACCTCAACTGATAAAGAGCACAAATACAACCTTTCTTTCTGCTGTTCTATCACATTTGTAGTGAAAAACAAACATCTTGTGAACTTAACAAATGTTTAATTTGCTACAATGAAAATGAAAATTATCCAGTATTATATAAAATTTTAATTAAGGATTAATATCAATAACTAACAAACCTATAAACCCGTAAAGTGGGGTGGAATATACCTAGGGTGGAATTTACCTGGGTGGAATGTACCTACTAGGGTGGAATATACCTAGGGTGGAATATACCTAGGGTGGAATATACTGGGGTGGAATATACCGGGGTGGAATTTACCGGGGTCGAATATTCCGGTGTGGAATATACCGGTCACCGTATTTTATATCATATAAATAATATAAATACTAATATATAACTTTGGAAATTCTTATTCCTATTTATTCTTTAAATTATGGTAAAATCGCAGCAGCGAGGATGTTTATGGATATATGTTACATATATGTAGCATTATGTAGCATTATAAACAGTGTACTACCTTAAAATATTTGTGCCATGCACAATGTGCACATTGCACAATAATTCAAATTTCAAGATCAAACCGTACAATGTAATACAGAACAAATCAAAACAATCAATAATTACGTTGGTATGAAACCATCAATAATTCAGAATAGTACAATAAGTAGAAAAGTCATATATGTAGCTTCGACCTCATCTTAAATTAAAAATATCAAACACACAGAAACACAAACACTTTTAAGGAGAAGTGATGCGCACCGACTAGGATTAACAAAAGAAAACAGCAGACCATCTCTAAGGATATTTATACTTTAACTTGAAAGTTTTTTTAACAAAGAAGTTAGCTCGACTATTTAGTCAACCAATCAAATCACTCCAAATGTTATACAGCGACCTCTCCTGACGCAATATTATATGAGTAATGATTAGACCATATAAATATACATATTGCATATATGAACAGTTAACATAAATTTTAGGCATCTTCGTTTTAACAGGTATACAATATTACACAATCACTTTAAATTAATATTTACAATTATAAATTCTTATTAAAAACAAAAAATTTAAAGTTATTTAAAATTTTCAGTCGAACAAATTGATTTTCTTTATAATTATTAGTACAGTACCTGTTGTTCAATCAGTGAGAGTTCAATTAATATAATAGGTTTAAGATTACATTCAAATTCATATATACAATATATTCAATTTATCAAAAATTATATTTTTTACTCTTTAGAATCAAAACTCTTATATTTCCAATCAATAATTTTCGTGTGACCCCCGTAGTAATGATACTGCAGCAAATTATTAGTTTTCCTTTTCTATTCTATTTCTTTGATTTTTTTTTTATTTACACCAACTTTTTGAATCGCTATTGATAGAATGACTGTTTAACCCATTTTGTGACACAGAGACGGACAGACGGACGCGGCTCTTATTATAGTATAGATATGTATCAATATTTTTTTATCAATACTTATAGGCGTTTCAATACTTATGTCCACTATAATTAATTTCTTTTTCATGGCGAATATTCCTCATAGCGAATTTTCCAACGGCGAAAATTCCTGGAACCGTTTATGAGATATAAAATTATAAGATCAGGAATTATACATATATTTATAGAATTATTTTCAATTTATTAGAGTGATATTATAATTAGGGAGCAAAACATGTTTAGGAATTATAATTTAACCCATTACATGAATATGAATCTTCTATATCGACCTATAACAGATTTCGAATACTCTAACCAAATATAGATATGCGGATTTGTATGGATATAAATTATAGAGTCGTATGTAGACAATTGCAATAATTGAAAATAAGGATTATGTAACATATCAAAAATATTATAAATATTATTATAAATAACTTAGCATTGTCGTTACGATTAGTTAGTATTCGCACCTGATTTGGAAAAGTGTCATCACTGCGAACTTCCCATTTTTTCTCTCAGAAAAAACCAACTCATCAACGCTCGTCATAATGTTAAATTCTTTTCGGCCGCAACATAAATCTTCGTCTTCTTCCCCGTGTTGATATTTATTACACATGAAGTTCATCAAGCTCTATCAAAAAGAAAAGTATGAACTAAGTATATTTTTTTAAATATAAACATTATATGATACAATGCAACAATTCACCCTCCCTAGTTAATAAATGTTACCTGAAAAATTTGATCATCGGTCAAATCTGTGCTGTGGACAGCATCTGAATAATCTTTGTTAATATTCATTGCCACTCTTGGTAAATTGAAGACTTTAATTCTTGTTCCATTTAGTTCCTGGTGAAAAAAGACTCGCATACATCAAAGAATGTAACAAAAAAAAATAACAAAAAATCATCCAAACTCAAATATCATATAATCCTCTTTGTCATTTCGCTAACCATTCAGTCTATAAAAGATATACATGTCATTAAAAAGAAAAAAGGCTACAGCACATTTCTGAAATTTGTAATTGAAAAATCTATCGTCTGGAAGATCCTTTACTAACGAGAATTGGAGTTGGAGTAAACTTATATAATTATTAGAGAATAGTAAATTGTCCAAGTGGTAGATAATAGAGCCTCTTTAATCAAAAAACATAAAAAGATAGATCCTTGAACAGATACGAATATGGATTTCTTTAATTGAATGTAGATAATCCCCCTCACCTACTTTGTATAGATTAATAAAGTTGATTCTAATAAAATATTGGAATTATCTAAGATTGAATACAGACAAAACGAATCTTACCTCATATGCAATATCATTCAAAACATTGATATGTGGATCATCCATATGTTTTGATGGTTTTTTAATATGGGGATTCAGAGACTCTGCAATTTTCCATAAAATGTTTGTATTATTTTTAAATTCAGTTGACATCTGGAAGAAAAAACTCATTAACTCTCGAGATTATCATCTTCTAAAATAACAGATCTATTAAAAAAATTCATTTTGTAGTTTCGATTAGTGTTGTTGTAATAATTAATGTTATCTGATTCTCCACAAGCATTTAATTTTTATAATAAATAATAAAAAATAATGTATCTATTGAATCAATGTTTCTCAAAACAGTTTTTGATAACTGAATGGCAAAAGGGTACAATATCTATATACAGGGTGTCAAAAAAATGGAACCCAATTTTAAACTAGTATATTTCAACAACTACTAAATTAAGCTATAGTTTTATTTCAAGTATCATTTTGTTTGTTGAACTCTTCTCCATCCACAGTTAAATTCTAATAAAGATTTTATTCATTTTTGTGTAAATATTATTACGATTTTATTAATGGGTGGTGAAAATGGATTTGCACCATGGTCATAACACGGACATTTAAGTAAGTTCAAACATAAAATATATCTTAATCAGACAACAACCCCTTTAATAAAACAGATTTATTGCCATGTATTAAAAAGCATTCAAATAACTCTTCTTTTTATAAAATATTACCGATCCAGAAAAATGTGTCTAAGTACAAAAAGGAAGACACAAGTTTAAATTTTCAAAGTGTCGTTCAGGTCACAAGAGGACAGTACGATCTGAAGACAAAATCATTTTTTTCTCAGCATCTCCTTTTAGAAAATGGAAATATTTTCGTTAGGAGAAATGGATTAAATATTTCAAAATCTGCAATCAGTCAAATTACTAAACATGAACAACAATGCACTGTCTAAAAATGAAAGACAGACATCAACCTCTTGAAACAGACTTTTCAACCAGTGGATAATGCGTCAACTGGCTCTTGCAAAGACATGTTCGTTTGTGGAAAGCATGTGGAATGAGGCTGTTTATATGAACGATGAAGCAATTAATCCGAACCTTCGGCAATTTGTTCAACAGAATAGCCATTCTGATTTTAACTTTTATCGACTTTATCACTGTGTAAATTAAAATCATCACTCTGACTTATATTTTGTAGGGGTGACCTGAACGACCATTGTTAAAATTTAAACTTGTGCCTTCCTTATTGTACTTGAACACATTTCTACAGGTATGTCAATACATTACAAAAGGAGTGGTTATCTGAATGCTTTTGAAACATGGAAATAAATCTCTTTTATTAATGAGGTTGTTGTTAAATTAAAATATATTTTATATATAAACTTACTTCGCTGTCCATTTTCTGACCATTTGCGCCAAGCCATTTCCTCTAAATATCAATAAAATCGTTATAATATTTACATAAACGAATAAAACTTCATGAAAATTTAACTGTTGATGGAGAATAGTTCAACAAAAAGAGTGGTACTTAAAATAAAACTGAAGCTTCAGTATATGTTGAAGTTTACTAATTTAAATTTGGGTTCCGTTTTTTTTTTTTTTTTTTTTTTTGTCACCCTGTAAAACAATAATTTATGATTAAAAAGTGGGTTATAGATCTTTTTAAATATTTACCCTAAGAAAAATGTTAAACTTATTAGACAGATCATTTACAACATTTACCTTCTAGTGCTCCTATATCATATTATGAAAAATTTAAAGCGAACTAATTTCGATAAAGTATATATTATTAAATGAATTAATATGAAAATCAAAGAATTCAGTATTAAATAGTTGGTGAGGATATATGGATGAATAGTACCAGAATTATTTTCTTCAAATCTTCTCGAAAATCGTGATAAATCTTTTGCAGAGGTTTCAGAGGTTGATCGTGGAGATAATGAATGTTTGAGCCCAACAGCAACAAGTCAGGAGATTGTACCTCCTGTATTAAAAGACAGGAATGAGGTGTGATTGGTAGATAATTGGAATTTTGATGTCAGCTTCGTGAGTAAAAACTATAAAATGAAACAATATACTAGGGATTCAAAGAAACACTCGGAGACTGGTTCCAAGAACAGACATCTACCACTATAGTTGGTGACGAATCACATGGATGCGGAATAGTAATTCAATGAAAACAGTCCCTCACCAATCGATGTGACGAAATGAGACACACATATTGGCAACTGTACTCTTCGATGGATTGTAAATGAAGAAGTTAACGTAAATGAAGCCTAACGTGCCACCAAATACAAAATATATGACTTCTATAGTTGAAGCGCTAATTATTCAAAAGTGATATAGAATTAATAAAATGGTAGAAATGAAAAAGGCAATCCATAATTCAATTTACAACAGTTCAGTAATGAAAGGACATTCCCGCCTCCACGTCTTCTTTTCCATCATCCGCTGACAGCATCAGAATAGAGTATATGTGGGAGCTGGCTCTTATCTCATACTCTTTAATGTTTCATGATATATTCACTGATAAATTCATATATATAAATCATATGATATTTAAAGTATACATATATTTAAATACTGTAAAAACTTATGAAAATACTATTATTTCATTCGCTTTTTTTAAATAATACCTGAAAGTAAGTAAATAGATCGATAGTTCGACTATCGTTCATAAAATAATTCCAGTAGAAGTCAACTTGAAATTTGAATCTTTGGTCCGAGAAGGAGAAATCATCGTGATGAGGTAGTATTCTTTTTTCCGTCTGAGGAAACTCCTCAACAAAGAATTTCTTCCCATCGGATATCAAAGGAAAAAACTGCAAAAGAAAATGCATCACATTTTATTACAAAATTTTAGAATAAACATGCTGAACTAATATGATGATCCTATAGTAACATTTCAAATATACATTATTTATGTATATCGCAGTACATTAGGACACTTATATTGAATCCCAGTCAATCAGAAATTTCTGAAGGTAAGACTAAATAGTTCACGAGCTACGCTGACGTCCGCCTTATAAGTACTATGAGTTTCCCGTGGCCGGTAAATTCAACCGCGGAAGATTCCACCGGCGTTAAATGCAAGATGTGGAAAATTCTACCGTGGAAGATTCCACCATTTTGAAAAAATTCAAATAAACAGTATAAATAAACAGTTTATTTTAAAATGTATTTCTAAGTCTAGGTAATTGATAATTATAAATGAACAAATCTTCCTTTTAAATATAAAACAATTAATAATTCATCAAATGGGCATTAAATATTTAACTGGTTAATCGTGATAGAATATGACGCAGGTATTGGAACACCAGCTTGTTGCAACGCTGTTAAATTAGCTTTTTGAATCTATCAACAGAAACACTAAAGTTTAGATTTTAATATTTGATACAAAAATAAATTTTGTTAGGTTTCATCATTGAAAAGTTTAATATTAAGCAGTAATATGACAAGCATGTTTTTAATGTCTATTTCTTTAGAGTCAATTGTAATCAGAGACCTGATGAACCGAATTTATATCAAGATGTTGCATATAAAAACAAACTCTATGCGTGTTATGATTAATATATCTTATGTGAGTTTAGAAGTTATGATTTTTATTCGTGTGTCTGTGGTTTCAGGTCGAAGCTAGTTAATGTACCGCAATTTTCCTGCTTAACTCTATGTTCGAAATTTAGTTGAAACGCATTATATTTAAACTTTACTTTGTAATAGTTTCAATAGAGATTATTATATAGTTTCAGAGAGTTTCAGCTTTGTAATTTTTCTTTTTATATTGAAATATATCGATATTAATTAAACATTTTATTTCAGTACGTGTCATATTTATACTTTAATTCCACCTTTTATCGTCGCTGTTTAAATTGAAATATATATTGGTACATTTGAAAACTTGGGTGATAGATAATATATATATATATATATATATGTATATATATATATATATAAAATTGTTACAAACAAAATATTATCCTTAATTTCAGTTTCAACATATAATTGTTTAAAGGAGAATCAAACGGAATCCAAATTGTTGGTCACTGGGGCAGTGGACTTTATTGTTGAATTTCAACGATTTAAATTTTATTAAAAATTTAATTGATTCATATTTAAAACATCGCTTGATCTGTCTATTATTTCGTATGTTCGCCTTAGGCCTATCTTCTTGACTTAACATAACATATTCTTATAATTTCTTTAATTTCTAACTAATGAAATGTTGTTCGGTTACCACAAAAAAAATTTACCTTTAAATCAGCTCATATTAATTGTTAAACCTTCTGTAAATGAAATCCAATATTATGCAGTTGAATCTTCCGTGGTGGAATTTTTCGGCAGTGGAATATTCCGTGGTGGAACTTACCAGCGGTGGAACTTAGCTGGTGGAACTATCCGTGGTGGAATTTTCCGCGGGGGAATTTACCTAGAACCGAGTTTCCGCGCGCTTCGAAGTTCCGTAAATAGTTGAACTGTTTTCAATTCTGATACAGATATTAATTATCTTCAGAAGTAACAATCAATGCTTTAATAATAATATATACAGTGGAACTCCTGTAACTCCTGTATAGTGAATCATCCTGACTTTAGAGGTCTAAGAAATAAAAAAATCCTGTTTAATGAATATATTTTATAAAGAAAGAAAATATTTTCTTTAGTCTGCCATGAAAAGGCCAGTTTTCTATTTATCTTTTAAATACTCTATAGTAGAGTAAACTCTATAGTGAACTATAGTTGCTGTTCACAATAGTGGATTTGTACTGTATTGCAGTTTGTTCTCTGTACATATTATATGATTTAGTTCCTGAAATTCATTTGATATAAACAACAATTTTCTTGATGGTTTTTCGCCATCTTAGTTATTCGGTTGAACGTCGAAAAAATATTTCACGTATTCGAAATTTCAAGTTATTTCTTGTTGCAATTAACATAAAACTTAGATTAATATTTTTGATAACCATCATATTTTTCGATTGTCATTTGCTGATAATTATAGATAGAAGAGTAAAAATAGAAGTTCACCACAGAAAAAACTGTACATATTTAAAAGTCTTTGATTTCTTCAAGGAAGTGATTATTATCATTATATTGTTACTATATTTCATTTTCACGAGCGCCCAGGACACATAAACTTATCTAAATACATTATTTAATATAACAAGATTATATTCTTTCTAACTGAATAATTTAATTTTAAAAGTCAGTAACTATGATATCATTATATTCTATTTTATTTATATTATTTTCGAATCCGGCCAGCAAACAGAAAAGATCCATTATTATCTATGTAGAAGTCAACCAGGAGCGTCATCGGACTTGTACAATTATTTTCAATTAAACAGTTATTGTAGAGCTGTATTACAAAATACAGAAAGAACAGCATGAAAATGTTTTAACTTTAAAAATAATAATAAAAGATATTCTGATATATGTAACTCTGAAATACTAACCTTTTTCTTGAAGAAGACAACAATTGTTGCAGTTTTGAATCTCCATGAAAACAATCCACACTGCCGGTATGTGGTACTTGCAAAACTCGTTGATGTTTGCAAAACATTTTGTAATGTTGCTGCAATGATCAATAGAGAAATATTGCAAGTTAGCATAAATATAAAGTTAAGAAGGTACAAAACTACAAAGTGAATATAGGTATTTTTTCTTCCCGTAATTATGATCATTTCTTCAACATACTATACATAATTATTCTATTTGACCTTAATAGATGATACACAGATTGTAATTTTGCGACTGGATAAATTTCATTCTCTCCCTCTCTCTCTCTCTCTCTCGGACTAAACCATTGGTCATATAAACTAACAATACTTATTTCATAAAATGCTTTACAATATTCATAGTAACTATCTTTCATTTGTTTAGAGCAGAAGTTGACACAAATGCGACACCCTATGGTGATATTTTGCCACGAGTGTCCCTTGCTCATCTACTTTTTAGTGACTCACAGGCATAATGTTAACCTTCTTTTGTACAAAAGAAAACGTCAATAACAAGAGTAACGGTTGCTCTCAGCATGAATATAGATTATATTCAGAAATTCAGTCATCAAAATTAGATTCTGTTCAAAATTGTATCATACCCTAAAGGTTAAAATAATTATATCAATCGTTCACTTCGGTTATAGAAGGCGAAGAAATTTTTACTTCACTCGTTGGCAGCACACTTTGTATACACACTGTAGCTGGGTTAGAGAGTCGAAATATTATTCTTTATGATGTAAAATGCTAATATTAGTTTGAATTAAAAGATCACTGAATAAGTGAATATTCACTTATTGATATCTTCATTAGTAAAATGAGCTATCAACAGAAACTTGAAGAGTCACTACTAGATGAAATATCGTGTGAAATGACAAACTGAAGTTAAATAGGATATAGAATCTATATCTAACTTTGGAGTAACTCATCAATAACTCTATGTGTTATATATATCTATAACTTGCAGATAATTTGATTTTGAATAAGTGAAATTAATGGTAAAGGACAAAATTTCCGGTATGAGGACAATTTTAAAAATGTTTTCTAATGATTCTTTACCCTATATTTGCCCGTGAAATTTTGGAACAAATAATAAGTTTACAAAATTTCTTCTAATATAAATTCAACATTCATTTAACAAAGTAATATCAGAAAATACAATTGATAAAATATGATAGATATAATTACTCACTCTGTATTGTATCTTTTGATTTTGCAAGATCTGTATTCTTTCACTGAGGAAAAATTTTTCTCATAAAAATCTGCAGCTAGAAGTTTTCCACAGGAAGAAGCTGGAAAATCTGCAACACGGATATTACAATTTATTATATCTATAATAATAATCCCACAATGTGTGTAAATCTTATATCGCATGAATATGAAATTTACGAATTTAGTGCGATGTTCTCGAGAAGAATTTTATACACCTAATTTTCGTCAAATAGTGAAATCTTCCTCGTAAATACATTCTACAGCATCATAAATGTTAATCAAGGAATTCATTATTTCTTGATTACTCTAAAGTTATTAGATCTTAACTGGTTAAATTCTGAGTTTGTCCGTGTCAGGTGGCGTGACCAGATGGCAAGTCACTGTTATATTTCAATATAGAGGGTGACACAAAAGTCCACAGACAAACAAAATATATCATATGAAATATTTAAATTTGTAAATAAACATGAAAAGTACCTAAGATATATTATAGACAACACTGAGAAGACATGGTAAGAACTTCGATATTCTTATTCGAATGACGGCCTCCAATCTGTCGGATCGAGTTGCCTCTACCGCTGCACGCAACAGTCCATTTTCATAAGAGTTTTCACATATCTGCACTCATTCGTCTCCTATACTGAACGGTGTGCGGAAAGTTCACCACCCTCAATTCACCACCGGAAAATTCACCGTACTCAATTCACCGCCTGGAGAGTTCATCACAACTCAATTCACCGCATGGAAAGTTCCTCGCAACTTAATTCACCACATGGAAAGTTCTCGCAACTCAATTCACCGTAAAAACAATTCAATACAAAATGTAACAATGATATGAAAAATTATAACAATAATAAGAAACTAAATAGAAATAATTTAAGTTAAAAATACAGGCTTGTTTATGGGAATATTAAATTAATATTAGCTACTGAAAATATGAAAAAAAATATATTTTATTCGTGAATATATGAAATTGTATATAATTAATAATTATATTAAACAATATATTATTACTGAACATATGAAATAATATAAATTAAGTAACGATTATTGTTTCGACATTAATTTCATTTTGGGGTAGTATTTGGTTATATTATGTGTGGATGGTGCATTTCCTCCAAAGGCTCAAAATTCCTTGGTTATATCGAAGGTACGTGGCTTGGACACCCAGACAGATGGGGACATCGTAGGTGTCCCAAATATATTCTTTTCAAAGAAATTAGGCCAAAAACCAACAATAATGTCGAAGGGTGGCATGGGGTTTTTAATGAACAAATGACTTCAGTACATCAAAATATATGGAAATTTTTGGACTGCATCAAGCAGGAGCAAAAACTAACCGAAATCAAAATTGATCAATTAGTTGCTGGGGAAATGCCTACCAATTAGGGAAGAAAGGTTCCCTCAAACAGCTGCTCGTTTACAAAGACTGTGTGGGCCTACGATGAAAATTTCGATTTCCTATAATATGTACGAAGCATTGCACATAATTAAATTTTTATAATGCATTGTTTCCTATTAGCATTTATTGCTATTAGTAGTCATTTTATTGCCACTGATACTCATGAGGAGTTTTTCTAGACGTAATGTAAAAAAAAATTTACTATTTTTTTCTATTCATTATAATAAATGCATCCAGTTATCAAACCTTTTATGAACCTTAATGAAAAAGAAATATCAATAAACATAACTTGAATTGAAATTTACATATATGCGGTGAATTGAGTTGCGATGAATTGAGTTGCGGTGAACTTTCCATGCGAGAATTGAGTGCATGAACTTTCCGGCGGTGAATTGAGAATTTCATCGTATCATATCAGATGCAAACTTTCCTGCTCGGTGAAATTCTTCTATCACATCTTCGACTTTCCACTGAAAGGGCCATTAATTTCGTAAAAATAAGACATAACACACATTGTCAGTTGCACTGTAAACTGTAAAAATTGTAGGGAAGTTGTTCACATTAGTTCACATATAAGTATTATATTTACAATACAAAAAATTATGTTGCAGAACTTTTGTGTCAACCTGTGTGGATAGTCTAGTTTGCTATCCAACAAACAAATTAGGTGCAGTTTTTTGCCAAAATTTAAATAAATGATATAATCTTTGAAAGAATGTTCTTTTGCCTACGAAGTGAGGTTTGGAGCTAATTATTTAATCAACTAAGCTATGCATGGGTACTCACCTGTTGAAAATGGTTCGTCTTCTAGCCTGTTTAGTGGTAGATACTCGTATTGAATAGTAAGGACGAACAGAATTACCACACATGACAATTTCATAAACTGTAGAACAGAAGAAGTATTCATATTTATTCTCATCTTATTCGAAGCACTAAATTATCTGTTGATTAAAATTTTAAATAAGGTCTGTTTTTAAGAGAAAATTGGTTAAAGAATCTATCTAGCACTTGACCATTTAATTTCACTTACCCACCAAGTTCTAATTGCTCGTGGTTAAAGGATCTATTTACCATTATGTGTTTATGCGATTAAAATACTAAAAGTTAGTAATAATATTAAATGAGGTATATTGTAACAATTAATAAAATATAACAGATATAGAATTAATTTCATTATTAATTACAGTTTTAAAATTTCGAAAACAAAAGATAGAGTTTAGAACATTATACTCCACCAATCATATTCAGAATATAATACCTATTCACTAAGACCAAGTGTTTTAACCGTATCTTTGAGTAACCCTGGACTCAAAGTTGAGTTGGAACCCCCATGTAGCTGTCAGTGTGAGCGGTGGGCTGGAGACTCGGACATGTGACCAGAATCAGCCTTCATTAAAGTACGCGGATTGCTTGTATTGCCGTTTCTTCAGGTTTCTCTGGTACGCCTTAAACTGAACTAAAGATGCTCCTTTGTCTGTCAATTCTAGCCTCTTTTCTTAAAGGGATAGAGGTGACAAGATCATACACTTTAGCGCTTCAGAACCATGTATACCTACTGGTGTAACTGAAACTCCCGCACCAATCAGTTTCAACCCTCACAGCTAACCTTAGAATCCCTCGATTAAATCTACAACTGGAATCTGGCAAAAGAGATTTGGAATTTCACGGTCACTTCCGCGGTGACTGATTAGATAGTGGAATACCAAGGGTATCACTCATACAGTTTCTAGGCAGAGATATTGGTGATCCTTATGGCAGTTAAGAGACTGATCAATATCATTTCCAGGGAGCCTGACGTCGAGAGAGTTAATATTAGGGTTGTGACAATATGCGTTTAAATCATAGATCTTAAGAATATCATACGCGAAACGAAATACAATAGTATCGAATACTAGGAACAGGTAAAGTTAACTAACCAGAGTCCAATATCTTTACTAGCTTCATTTCTGTTCCGTGAACTTTACTTTATTATTATTGGTTCTAGGTACAAATTCCACAACGAAAAGTTCCACCAGGAAAGTTCCACCGCTGGAAAAGTTCCACCACGGAAGATTCCACCGCATAATACTGGATTTCATTTACTGAAGGTATGACATTTAATAGAGTCTGATTTAAAGAGAAATGTGTTTTTGGTGGTAACCGAACAACATTTCATTAGTTAAAAATTTAAGAAATTATAGGAATATGTTATGTTAAGTCGAGGCATACGAGCTAGGCTAAGGCGAACACACGAAATAATAGACAGATCAAACGATCTTTTAAATATGAATCAATTAAATTTATACTAAAATTTAAATCGTGTAAATTTAACTCCCGTTTGATTCTCCTTTAAACATATGGTATATGTTGAAACTGAAATTAAGAATATTATTTTATCACAAACATTTTATTTTGTGAATATATTATCTATCACCCAAGTTTTTAATTGTACCAATATATATATTCCAATTTAAATCAGCAACGATAGAAGGTGGAATTAAAAATAAATTTGACACGTACTGAAATATAATGTTTAATTATTATAGATAAATTTTAGTATATAATAGAAAAATTACGAAGCTGAAACTTTCTGTTCCCCGGTCAGGTTTGATAGTGACAAAATGTATATTTTACTTTTTTTACTATAAAATAGGTATACATTAATTTGCTAAAAATTTGTCATATTTTCCGCGAAAATGAAATAATTATTGGTTCGCATTGAATAATGTTAAATATATTAATAAAAATGAATAGGCAATTTATATCACCCGGGGTTTTTTGTACCGGGGTTTTTTTGCTTGGAAGGGTTTTTTTCCGGGGGGTATTTTGCACGGCGAGTTTTTGACCGCGGGGTTTTTTTCGTTTTATTTTTTTTTTGTCCTGAAATCTATAATAACTAGTTTTGACCTGAAACCACAGACACACGAATAAAAATCATAACTTCAAAACTCACTTAAGATATATAAATCATAACACTTACCGAGATTCTTTTGATATGCAACATCTCAATAAAAATTCGGTTCAGCAGGTCGCTGATTTAAATTGACTCTAAAGAAATGGACATTAAAAACATTCTTTCACATTACTGCCCAACATTAAGACTTTCAATAATGAATATACTCAATATAAGGAATATAACTAAATTTATTTTTGCATCGAATATTCAAATCTGAACTTTAGTGTTTCAGCAAGATGACGCCATACCAGTGTCAAATTCTGTCACGATTAACCAGTTAAATATTTATTGCATATATAATGGATCAATTAAGTGCTTTATATTTAAAAGGAAGATTGTTCATTTATAATAATGAATTACCTACACTTAGAAATACATTTTAAAATAAACTGTTTATTTATACTGTTAGGCTGCTAGCTTGTTCATTTTTTCAAAATGGTTGAATCTTCCATGGTGGAATTTTCCACATCTTGCATTTAACGCCGGTGGAATCTATCATGGAGGAATCTTCCTGGTGGAACTTTCATCGGTGGAATTTACCGGCCACGAAATAAATAATATTTGGCCAATAATTGGAATAAGAATATAATTTTGGAATCATAGATACCACATTAAAGGATTTAAGCAGAATTTTTTCCATTTCTCTATTTTTTATGTATTCATATTTATTATAACTAATGGAAGCTATTTGTTGTTTTTCATCAATTCTTTCAATTAATAAATTATGCAGAAACTCCTTTTCTAGGGTATCAGTTGTTATCATTGACCTTCTTGGTTACCTGCCTCTGCTGTTGCTATTTCTATGAGGAGTCTTTGGGAATGGCCGAATGTTTTCAAAAGATGTTCCTAAAAATGAAACATTCAATCTAGAGGGGCCTGGTTGTGACGCGGTGGATGTTGAAGAAGGAGCAGGCTCGGTGAATGATGAAGTATGAGAAGCCTCGGTGGCAAGTGAAGTAAGAGAAGACTCGATGGATGGTGAAAAGAAAGAAGCCTCGGTACCGGTAGAAGTAGGAGCAGGCTCGGTGGATGGTGAAGTAGGAGTAGGCTTGGTGAATGATGCAGTAGGAGAAGCCTCGTTGGCAAGTGAAGTAAGAGAAGACTCGATGAATGGTGAAAAGAAAGAAGCCTCGGTACCGGTAGAAGTAGGAGCAGGCTCGGTGGATGGTGAAGTAGGAGTAGGCTTGGTGAATGATGCAGTAGGAGAAGCCTCGTTGGCAAGTGAAGTAAGAGAAGACTCGGTGGATGGATAAAAAGGAGAAGCCTCGGTGCCGGTAGAAGAAGGAGTAGGCTCGGTTAATGGTGAAGCAGGAGCAAGCTCGGTGGATGGTGAAGTAGCAGCAGGCTCGGTTAATGGTGAAGCAGGAGCAGGCTCGGTGGATGGTGAAGTAGGAGCAGGCTCAGTGTATGGTGAAGTAAGATCAGGCACGATGGATGGTGAAGTAGGAAAAGGTTCGGTGGATGGCACATTTTCTACTTGGTTGCGATGACAATGATTTAAACTATTCTCAGCAATTTCTGGAAAAGCGCCGTCCTGTACTACTTCGCTGATTAAAACTTTCTTTTCTAATTTATATGCTCATCAAATTCTGAACCATTTCTGGATCTCTTTGTGGCATCTGACAGCGTCGCCGGAGGAACATTATAAATTTAGCAGCTTTACGTACTGATTTTCCATTTTTTCAGACGTTATATGCCTGTTGAACATCACAGGAAGAATATTGTTTCGTTCTTTTACGTGTATATACTCGAGTCATATATTAAAATAAACATAGAGGTGAATTCGTACATAATGGGGTGAAACCGTACAGAGGAGGATGTGCCCGTACATATATGTACGATGACACCCCGCACCGCAATTTTATTTTCAAATTGGTTTACATCAGATAATAATAAGTTTTAACTAAATGATAACGTTTAAATACGTAGAGAATATCCTAATGAATACTAG
The DNA here is from genome assembly GCA_947561585.1 of Caprella mutica. Classification (NCBI taxonomy): domain Eukaryota; kingdom Metazoa; phylum Arthropoda; class Malacostraca; order Amphipoda; family Caprellidae; genus Caprella; species Caprella mutica. Next base: position 63,976 of record CANNZV010002979.1, read on the forward strand.
TATTCCATATAAAGTTTTTAGATAGTAAATTGTAATTGCTATGGCTTAGCTCACGTAGTGAGAAAGTAACATTTTAGTGCTGAAAATATATGATCTCTCACCGAAGGAACATATTACACCGTCACGCGCTGAAACTTGTTTCAAACTGATAGTTATTATAATGTATAGGATCACTCAAGTTTAATCGGGTTAGAACATAACAGGTGTTGAGTTATGTGGCCTTGTACGAATTCACCTGCTGTACGAACTCATCCGGTTCTCCCCTACATAATTAAGTTGATATAAATATCAATAGTGTAACAAAGTAGCTAAAAATATCGTTTTATCATTGATACATTTCACATTTAACAAAATTAAACCCAAAAAATTTAGAAAAATAATAAATGATGTTTTGAACGTTATAAGGAAAACGTTACAATAAAGTCCCGTATTTTCCTGCCCACCACTCAATCTCTCCGCAGCTTGGATACTGACAGGAATATTAATTTAGATTTCTTATCCTCCTTTTATTTGACTCAATTTTCCTCAAATTCAAAGAGGAAATGAATTTACTCTTTGAATACACATGGTTACCATGTGTTTTAATGGTTTTAATGTGGCAATACAGTATTAATATGTGTTGTCCGTATTGAATCAATCTAACCATCAAATAATCACATTATTAACATGTGGTTATTCTATTTTAAAACCATATCAGATAAAGATTGTATACATGTTTAATTGACCACATAATATCCACATGTCTATTACCATGCATACACCTAACAGGTGTCACCCATAAGTAATTTACCATATTCATAGCAACATGTCAAATACCATACTTATAACATATGTTGATCACTCGTAATTTACCACATTGATTAACAAGTAAAACCACATGTCATATATAAGGTATCCATTTCCAAGAAGTATACATGGTACATGGAATTGCTTACAGGGTATAGGCCCAGTGCAACTTTTTAATACTTTGACTGAAATGTCTATAAACAAAATCAGTACATCAATGAACAGAACAGGCACTCAGTAGAGCGCATACCTTTGCCGCCGCTTGTAAATGACCTTGACCATCTAATAATCATTGATTTAGTTATGAATAACATTGACCCTAACATTTGACCCATCCGCTTCCATAATCTGATATACTTATTTCTTGATAATGACCAATCGTCCCGTCAAATTTCAGGCAATTTGGTTGAATACTTTTTAGTTATTGAGTTATAAATGACTTTCACCTTGATCTTTGACCAGATTGCTCTCAAAATTTTATCAGATGGCACCTGGACAGTGGACATTGAACAATCCTTCCACCAAATTTCAGGCAATTTACACTATAATGACTATACTAAGTAGTAAACGATTTTTAGAATCATAATTTTGAATATTACACGCAGATAAGTAAACGTTCCATCATTGGTACCTAATATGATTTCAAAATTATTTGAAAAAGAAGAATAAGTTAAAACTGGAATTAGGGTGCTAGGATCTTGGATGGGACTTGAAGAGGATAGTAGGAATAGGATTAGGCGGGTAAACGGGTTATGGGCTAAGGTTAAAGGAGCAAATAAAGAGATCAAGGCTTAGCAAGCGGTGGCATGGTAAGATTTTAGAGGGTTATTTAGAGAGTGGGTTATTGTTTGATTGTAGTGTGATTGTGGTGGGTGAAGAACATTAAGAAGTTACAGAGTTCTATAGATAAGAAGTATAGGTATGTTTGGAATAATAGGAATGGGGAGTCACTAAGGCAAATGGAAAAGTTGGGAGTGGGAAATAAGTAGGATTTTGGGGCTAGGTTAAGTATTAGATCTATTGGGACTTAGATAGAATTGATAGATTTGGAGAGGATTGGGCATGTAAGGAGGATGGGGAACGATAGGCATGTTAAGGCTGCGGTGTTAGGGTAGTATGAGGGACTGAAGGGGCTTGGGAAAAGAGTGGGAACAAGAGGAAAACTGGGTTTTATTAAAAGAGGTTACATAGGGAGGCAGAGGTTATTAGTGTAGGGTAGGGATGGTTGGAAGAAGATTATGAATGATAGTAGGGATTATTTGGAGTTATGGGATAGGCAGAATAATTACGAACTTGCGCGGACAGAATGTCTACGGACAAAGTGCCTAAATGACAAAATACCTAACGGACAAAATGCCTAACCGACAAAATGCATAACAGACAAAATGCCTGAACTTATTTCCAATGTGGGAATAGTGGACAACTATTTATAATAATGAAGACCAAGTTTAAACAAAGAACTTTATCTCAGTTAGAGTGTATTAAATCATTTCCAAATTGAATATGAACATTTGTACCTCAGCGTGCTTATAGTGTAAACTCTTTCTTATTTCGCTGTGTTTGTGATTTACAACAAATCACTTGAATATTATAATCTTCCTCTATTTTGAATTTTTTATTACATATCTATAATTATCTCATTCTATTATGATTTTAAAATAGTGTTTATTTTATTAGATATGTATAATCATCTTCTATAATTTATTTTTTTGAAGTGTTTAGTTTATTAGATAGTAATAATCATCTTCAATCTATAGTGATGTTTATAGTTGCCTTTAAGATTCTAAAGCAGCCAATATTTGTGTTAATAACTACCTTAGTATTAGCAGTTCCGTTAGAAAAAAAAAATACTTCAGTATCCTTTATGAATCGTAACTGAAACGAAGTACATTTTATTTACTTGAGGTTTATTAATTAAACAAATTTTGTCATTACGGTGAAACTCCGGATTTGTGAAGTATTGGTTCCTTCAAAACTCAGGTATAGTTTTCTATCACTAAAATCTTAGAAAACCATGGTCAATTGAGGGATAACTTACGCAGTAGGGGAGAACCGGGAGCATTCGGACAGTTTATGTTAAAAACTGAATAATTCGTAAATTAATTCGAATTTTACTATTTACAGATTTCTGTATGTAGATAAAACATCTTACTTCAATTTCTATTAGGACTGTTTTACAGTTTAAACCTTCATTCGAAAGTTATTAGACAAATGTATGAGGGATTCAAGTGTCTGAATTCTCCTTCCTAGAGGGAGACTTCGGACAAGCTGTGAGGATGGTTCGGACACCATAAAAATGGACAAAACATTGGAATTTTGAGTAATTAAACGATAGGATTGAATTCAGATCTACTAATTTAATTGAAATAAACAATAATGACATGTTATTCACAGTAATAATTCTTGTAAAATTTTATCATAATTGTAATGATTGAACATTTTCTTCAACAAAATATTGATAGCTTATGAATAATCACTGTGAAATTATCTTTATATTTAATAGCTATATATTAAAAACAAATGGTATAACTATTTCCTTTTACTTTTGGTATAACTATTTCTTTTTTCTTGGAATTATGCCAAAAGTTAGTAAATTACATCTCATCGAATATGTTATAATCCATAAGTGTAGATCTTGCTACACCTCCAATTTCAGCAGCTTTTCTGACAGATAATCCTTTTTGGAATTCATCAAATGTTTTTCGAATGCTTTCTTTATTAGGGCCTTTATCAGTTTTACTTTTATAATGGAAAGGAATGATTACGATCGTCAATTTGTAAATTAAATACACTAATATCAAAAGTTGAAACTAATTATATAAACGAATGCTATATTAACCAAAATAATTAACTTCAAGTTTTGAATGTCATTTTTAATAAGAATTACTTCAATAAATAATTGTAATGGTGGGCTGAATTGGACACAGAGAGAAGGTTCGGACACCGTCCGAACCAACCTCAACAGAAGTGTCTGATTCATCCCAAATGACACTTCAAAATTAAAAACATCACCATTTTTCTAATTTCATTTGTATTATTTTTTAATATACCAAACATAACATAAAATATTGATATAATTCATACTTTTGAGGTTGAGAATCAGTTTCGTATTCATATAGTCCACACACGATCCAATTGAATCACGAAAAATTACATCAATATTGAAGAAAGCAATAAATTACCCCTCGGGTGCGAAATACTACATCTCCACATTGGATCTTTCAAATAACTGACGATTAACACGTCGCACACATTCAATTGCAATAAGCGGTAGTTCCATCAATTAGAAACAAGTTTAAACTAGTTGTCCGAACCATCCCAATGTCCAAATGTTCCCAGTTCTTCCCTATATCATTTTTTTATAATGTAAACACAGAAAGTACTTCATAACTCATGTGCATTTCATGATAATTATTCAGGTCCTTCATTACTGGAGTACTTAATGACTGAGAACTTCTACGTTATTGTACTTTAGGATGTTTTCACTAAACATAAACTCTTTTGTCCTTTCATTTTGGACGTTGTAATCTTTTTATAATTTGTTATTATTATAGCTTTTTTCCTATAATTTGTTAAATTTTACCTTTGAAAAGTTCATAAATCTGAAGATATAATGTTTGGAAATAGTGTCCCTGTCTCCCTAAGTCCCGTACTATAATTATCAGACAAGGTTACCCGTACCTCATTGTCACTTGACTCTGTAACTAACTAGAAAACTAGATGATGAAACTACCTAGATTATAAAGTTACGTTCGAAAACCATTTTTTATAAATGATTTTCGTGATTACTGATTCTTAAATTTCATATCTCTTAATCGAAATTGATAAATATTTCAAAACTATTTACCTGCTGTCTAATTAGATTTATTTTAAGATTGTTTTTTGCTTTAAATTATTTATTAAAATAAACATAGATTGAACTGTTAACGAGCATAGTAAAGATTACATGAATTTTTTTATATTTAGAATAGTTTACTTGATGTTGGAGTTTTCTATGACGTGAAAGCTATAGACAATTTTCATTTATATTACTGCACAGTCTATAATATATGCTATTATTTCTAATTCATTATTTTACTCATTACTATAATTTCAAAATGCATGCATATACTTCATTCTTTGCAAGCATATACCTTTTAGTTTGCATGCATATACTTCATTCTTTGCAAGCATATACCTTTTAGTTTGCATGCATATATCATATATGTACCTTATATGTACTTTTCATGCATATATACCTAATGCTTTCCAAACTATATTTATATCCATCAAATACTCTTTAATTGCACCTAAATATTTTTTTTATTTTTGAATAATGTTCATGGATTTGATAGACCATTATTGGAACCATTATTACGGTATAAATAATTATATATGAGTATAAATTTCAATCAATTTTACTATTATATTTCATATTTTTCAGTACATTGCAATACAGGGAAATTTTGGAGTTATCGGACTGTTCTCAAATTTTCTATCTAGAAAGAAAAATTCTATAATTACAGTGCAAGTAAATTAAAATTATTATTTATTCATAGTATTGTTATTTTTGGTAATAATATATTTAATGCATTCTTGTTTTACTAATGCTATATAATACATCATTTTAATCATAACCTTTGTAGGTATCTATCTGTACGCTATATACAACTATTTCTTTTTTTTTTCAATACCTCTATTATAATTTTTAAACATGTGTCTTATATTTCGGAGCTATTCAACATAATAACACTTAGGTTTGCTGCAAAATATATAATTATAATGATGTTATTATTTATAATAACAATAATGTTATTATTTATAATAATAATAATGTATTAAATAATAATAATGATGTTATTCAGAATATAAATTACACTCTTTATATTATTTTGACTGTGGAAACATCTCTTGACAATTGTTGATATTTAAAACATTAATCATCAACACGGAACTTTCGATAAAATTTCATTTATTAATTGCAAATAGTATCAATGACACTGATGGCTATATGAACAGTGCCAGTCAAACAAGAACAGTGCCAGTCAAACAATGAACGGGGCCAGTCAAACAATGAAACGTGCCAGTCAAGCAATGAACAGTGCCAGTCAACAGGCGCGTATACATGGGGGGGGGCATTTGGGGCAGATTACCCCCCCCCCCTTGAGGTCTGAACTTTTTAAAAATAAATCTACGGATTAATAAAAATATATGGAGTAATCCTCCAAATTGAAGAAATGTCAATTATTTGATTAATTTCAATTGCTTTTGACATGCTTGAACACTGTATTCTATCAAAATCGATATTTTTGAATTGCGAAATGGGAGAAATTAAATTGCTTCAAGTCGTATTATGTACATATAAGCCATTTTGCCCATAGAGAGTGGATTTCTATCACCCTATTAATATTGGCATTGATCTTCAATTCAAAAATGTTTTTGAATTTGAGAAGAAATGCATCGTCCTGTACTCTGTAGTTTGTCAAAACACCTTCTTCTTCAACAGTATGTCGAAAATTCATGCTTCACTCCATGACAAGTGGAAGGGTGGCTAAATCTTACAACTGGAAAAAGAACACAAGAGTTCGTGGTCTATTCAATGAAACTGGTTCTATTCACAAGAAAAAGCAAATGAAAACAAAACCAAAAAACACAAACTGCGAGTCTGGAGGTGAAGAGTTTATTTGAAGCAAACACTAGTTTTTCTCTCAGAAAAGCTTTTCTGCAGATTTCATCAACACCAAAACCACGTGGTGGAGGATCGTCATACATTCATTTAGTTTCCGTTTTTATCATTGAACTTCAGTTCTACCATTACCGAAAACCACATAAATAGCGGTTTTTTGAGTGGATTATGCAGCAACCATCCAACATTACCAATTGAATCGTTTGGACAGACGAGAAGTTAATTTGCCTCCATCAAAAACACATCGAAAAAATACGAATGCAAATCCTCGTAATATCTGGAAAACAAATGATAGGTATGATGCTAAGGTAATGATATTCGTTGCAATTATTATTGGAATGGTTCCAATTGTTCAAGCATTCTTTAACGAATATGGTAACTTATAATGTGCTCTAGCACATTATTTGGCCCAGCCTGCAACTTCTTCACTTTGGTGGATGCAAGACCACATTGCATAAATGCAGCTCTAGAATTTTCAAGGAAGAGTTTCGAGGTCGAGTGATTAGCAGAATTCCGGAAATAAAATTCCTGGTCAGCACACAGTCCAGATCTCAACTCTTTGGACTTTCGCATATGGGCTGCTGCACAAACTCGAATTTAGGACCTCAGGAGATGTGCCTCATATGATATAAGACAATAAATGTTTAATAATAATAAAAAAAATTTCTTTTCCTACAAAGTGATGCATCTATAATGGTATTTTGACTTATTTTTAAGTGCTTCTATTCGCAATTAAAAAATTTCGTTATCTGATGAAACACAGTGTAGCAGTATGGTTTTCCTTATTTTTGCGACAGCCAATGATTGATTATTGTGATTATATTAATAACTATCAGTCTATTAGACTTTAAATACAGCATAATTATGGACTATACAATACATCCACTGACACACTGTGTTCCATCAGAAACGACATTTTTAAATTGCGAATCAGAAGCACTTCTAATGCATCAATTGTCATCATAGATACACCACGTTGATGGAAAAGAAAGTATTATTATTAAACATTTATTGTCCTATATATATGGCTATATCATATGAACCACATCTCCTGTGGCCCTACAGAAGTGGTTGAAAATGACCTCCTCCAGCCTGAAGACAGAACGAAGCAAACTACGAAACATTCTTTCAAATTTCTTAGTGGTCTCCGGGTTATACCTTTCAGCGATACTTTAAACACTTTGTATAAGAGACACAATGGAGTATTCTTTTTCATATATATAAACTCGAGTTTGTGCAGCAGCCAAGAAGTGAAAATCCAAAGGGTTGAGATATTGATTGTGTGCTGGCCAGGAATTATCCGTTCTTCTGCTAATGAATCGACCTCTAACCTTTTCAATGAGAAATTCTCTAACTGCATTTGTTCAATGTGGTGGGTCGCTGTCTTGCATCCACCTATTTTCCTGCCCACCGGTCACTCTCTCCGCAGCTAAGATACTGACAGCAATATTAATTCAGGTTTTTCTTATCCTCCTTTTATTTGACTCAATTTTCCTCAATGTTGATAATGATATGTTGATAAAGAAAGTCAATAACATCAACGAATAATAGAATAATATATAACTATTTCATTTGTAAATGCTTTATTAATTAATATAATTACTAGGGTGGAGCGTCTTTTCAACTTTTCAGAGTTGGGTTTGGTAATAGTGATATTCTTTTGCTTTGGTGCATAAAAATAAGGTATGCAATATTTTAGTTTTTTTTATCAAATCACTCCGTAATAGTGACACACAACAAGAAAATAACCCCTCAAAATGCAGTAAAAATTTCAATGCTATAACATACAGTCTTCATCCCCCACCAGAGGTTTTAAAATGAACGGAAAATACGTAAAATACCCAATTTCACTATGAGTTTAAGTTTATTTCTAATATCAAAATAAGAACGTTTGTGATATTCTGTACCAATATTGCAATGTTAAATGTACATTAAAGTTACTTCATACACCACGAGGTCCCCAACCCTCATATAATGGGCCTCAATCCCTTAAAAATCTGTATGTTTCATTATATTCGTGTCATATTAAAACCGAGTTGTTTTGTGAACTCAAAAACATCCCAGAGATCACAACGTAGAGTAAGTTGCATTTAACTTCATCCAGCCCATCCAAGAGGAAGCTTAAATTATTTGTAGTGTTAAACTCATAGTGAAAATAGGTATTTTTACGTATTTAACTTCGCATATTCCGTAAGGTTATGTTTTTATCGGGATTTATTATTTATTTATTTGTAATTTGTGAAACGATTGTTTAATATCAAGGAACCATTTAGTTAGCTTTTGGAAGCAATCTGGTGAAAAGGTCAAGGTCATTTTTAACTCTAAGGCCCCTTTCACACGAGTCACTGAGTGACCCGCCATCATTTACTATGCTTATACCCGCAAAAGTGACACAGCCTTTCAAACGAACTCACTTCGGTTACCCGGTTGCGCAACTGCACTTTGCAGTGACGCGTGAGGTAACCAGTTAGCGTCACAGAAAGTTGCCGTCACTGACTGTGGGGTACAATATTAATAGTAGCTTTCATACTAAGTCACTAAGTAACACAACTTTTTGTGAGCTAAGCCCGCTGTCTGCAGTATTTGAATAATTTTCTTCTTTATTTGTTGTTTGGAAGAAATTTTAGATTTCAAAACTATCAGCACATAGCTACATAAATTATTTCAAAAGTGTATGATGTAAATATTTGTCTATTATTTATGATAAATCTAGATGAGTCGAAGTACATTAACCATTTTATTTGATTTGGGGAGCGAACGGGTCAAAGGGCAAGGTCATTTATAACTCAAGGACTATTTGATGCATGCCTTGCATGGTCATTGTTCAAGGTCATTTATAAGCGGCGGCGGAGGATGCGCTCTACGAGTGACCATCATCATATATGTAGTTAGTCAATGAAGCGAAATATATCGGCTGAAATCACTGTATTTTGATTGATAATTAGACCTAGATTTATTTATTTCAGTAACGTTTCTATAATATGTCGGTTTATATTCTTATATAAGTACAGGCAGGCCCAGCTTTAATTACCAAATCACGATTCATTTTAATTACCAAGCGGTAATTAAGATGAGGAAAAGTAACAAGAGATATTTTATTGTCACTCCTTGTCACTAAAAATTGTCACTAAAAAGGCCTTTTAAGAGATATGTAATTTGATAAGTATATTCATATATTTGTCATCAGATAGTTAAAAGGTTTAATTTAGAGTTCATCAATATAAACAATATAATGGTTAAATAAGTGTTAAAATCATTTTGGTAAAAAATGTATATAGTAGATGTATTATATAGTTATGTATGCATATTTAACTTTGTATTACACATACTCTCAATTTAATTGAAGACACAAATTATATGATAATTAATTACAGACTGATCACTTACAAATATAGTCACTATAAGATTGAGAGTTAAGCTTCTAAAAAGAAATAGGTCTAAATTTCAGTTAACTATTATGAAAAAATTTCCTTTGCCATATCGAGTGAATAATTTACCACTTCGGAGTCTAAGGGGCCGTTCACACGCAGAGGTTTTAAAGTCTTTCAAACAGACTTTTTGCTAAGCTCCTCCTACTTACACTCTTTATATTTTACTTAACTATGACAAGTTGTTCTAACAGTTACCTTTGAACTGCTTAACGAACAGCTGTACATCACTGTTTGCGTTGTCAAATCTAGTGTGTGACACAGATAGATTTCTCCCTATTTATTTAAGAATATTAAGAATAGCTTGTCATTCTTTTATGTTTACTCCGTCTTCTTTTCTCTACGCAGAGATCCCTGCACTGAAGAACATCATGAATTGATAGATGCTGCTATACACGATGTGAATGTGGAACTTCAAAGACAGAGATTGAGATCTTTGCCTTTGGAACTGTACAACTACATGGACAGTAATTATTAAACGAATTGCCAACATAACTGAAAACAATTACAGGCAGGCCTCGCTTTTATTACTAAATAACGAAATGGTAATAAGACTGGAATAAGTCACAATTACTAGATATAATTGCTACTCCTTAGTAAACCTTTCATTTTTTATCAGTTATAGTGAAATAATAAAATTGTATCTAAATTCAAGCCTATTAAACAGTGTTCCAGTGTTTGTTGCCAAAATTAGTTGATGCTCTGTGATGAAGGTTGCAAGTATATGTTATTTATTAATGGTTTTGAAATCCAACCGTAGCTTATATCTCACTCAGTATAGGTGAGTAATTAATGGATACTTAGACAATTTTCATAACAACAAAATTTCCGATATTTTCTATACAAATGATTAAATTTATGACATAGAAAAATATTATCTAAAGTTCACCCTCACCCTTGTTTTCTACTCTGTCATTCGATAGAACTAATATCACTTGAAATCAATACTGTAGTCATTTCTCTCAGTTATATTGCAATCATTGAAATTAATACTAATATGTGAGAAGTAATGTAACATTGCATTAAATGGAATAATATTTTAGTTGAAAAGTATTTAGCACTTTGTTTAGACCTCTGTTTTAAATTATGCATCAAATATATACAGATGTGACTAACCATACAAATTGCATAGAACATATAAAAAGGCGACAGTACCGTCAATGATATGTGTTATTGCATATAACTTTATAGCAGATACATCTTTTGTGCTAAGTTTGAGTAAATTAGAGATTTTTTATTTTTGAACCTGGTATGATTGTAGATAACGCTTTCTGTCCGACTGAATTATATGTAGGAAGTTTACAGTTAAACCTAATTAACTTATATATGCTTTATATAACCATGTCTTCTTCTAAACTGTATTGTTTTTATTCAAACTTGGCACAAATGATCCATTAAGATTCTTTCACGCTTACTAGTCTTACATTTCCAAAAATAAACTTTAGTAATTGTAATGCTAGAAGATATTATATAATTGGTCTGGGTACACGATGACGAATTTGTGAGATCTTAATATAATAGGAAAATAGATAAAACTTATTTGCGAAATTGACATCATACGAAGACTATATTCTTTGATAGTACGCTGTATATTATTTTTTAATATTTGTTAACTTTTTAATTAAAAGTGGCTACAGTTGTTGAAGATCTTTATTAAAAGTAACCTTCTGTATAATATTATATCGTAGTCCGCGCTCTAAAAGTTTTCTATAAAAATTATTCAAAGAAAATATATCTTTGGTTTTATTGGTACAACTAATAAAGAATTCATTTTCAATTAAATTGTCGACATTAAATTTTGATAGAATAAAAAGTTATTATTGGCTAGCATGTCTTACTCAATTATATAATTAAGTAAGACATGGGGTTAGGAAGGTATTTAAAAAAATTGATGAAAAATATTAATTTACTTAATTAATTAATAATAAATTGTTTGAAAATGAGAATAATGAACTTGCAACGATTTGGGTATTAAGCCTAAAATGTAGCTATCAGGCAGGTATTATTTATAATTATGTAAGTGTTATGTATAATTATGTAAGTGTTATGTATAATTATGTAAGTGTTATGTATAATTATGTAAGTATTATGTATAATTATGTAAGTATTATGTATAATTATGTAAATATTATGTATAATTATGTAAGTATTATGTATAATTATGTAAATATTGTGTATAATTATGTAAATATTGTGTATAATTATGTAAATATTGTGTATAATTATGTAAATATTGTGTATAATTATGTAAATATTGTGTATAATTATGTAAATATTGTGTATAATTATGTAAATATTGTGTATAATTATGTAAATATTGTGTATAATTATGTAAATATTGTGTATAATTATGTAAATATTGTGTATAATTATGTAAATATTGTGTATAATTATGTAAATATTGTGTATAATTATGTAAATATTGTGTATAATTATGTAAATATTGTGTATAATTATGTAAATATTGTGTATAATTATGTAAATATTGTGTATAATTATGTAAATATTGTGTATAATTATGTAAATATTGTGTATAATTATGTAAATATTGTGTATAATTATGTAAATATTGTGTATAATTATGTAAATATTGTGTATAATTATGTAAATATTGTGTATAATTATGTAAATATTGTGTATAATTATGTAAATATTGTGTATAATTATGTAAATATTGTGTATAATTATGTAAATATTATGTATAATTATGTAAGTATTATGTATAATTATGTAAATATTGTGTATAATTATGTAAATATTGTGTATAATTATGTAAATATTGTGTATAATTATGTAAATATTGTGATAATTATGTAAATATTGTGTATAATTATGTAAATATTGTGTATAATTATGTAAATATTGTGTATAATTATGTAAATATTGTGTATAATTATGTAAATATTGTGTATAATTATGTAAATATTATGTATAATTATGTAAGTATTATGTATAATTATGTAAATATTGTGTATAATTATGTAAATATTGTGTATAATTATGTAAATATTGTGTATAATTATGTAAATATTGTGTATAATTATGTAAATATTGTGTATAATTATGTAAATATTGTGTATAATTATGTAAATATTGTGTATAATTATGTAAATATTGTGTATAATTATGTAAATATTATGTATAATTATGTAAGTATTATGTATAATTATGTAAATATTGTGTATAATTATGTAAATATTGTGTATAATTATGTAAATATTGTGTATAATTATGTAAATATTGTGTATAATTATGTAAATATTGTGTATAATTATGTAAATATTGTGTATAATTATGTAAATATTGTGTATAATTATGTAAATATTGTGTATAATTATGTAAATATTGTGTATAATTATGTAAATATTGTGTATAATTATGTAAATATTGTGTATAATTATGTAAATATTGTGTATAATTATGTAAATATTGTGTATAATTATGTAAATATTGTGTATAATTATGTAAATATTGTGTATAATTATGTAAATATTGTGTATAATTATTATGTAAATATTGTGTATAATTATGTAAATATTG
>CANNZV010002980.1:0-23221 GCA_947561585.1 Caprella mutica
GGAGTACGGTCAAGAGCCCCCCCGGTCAAGAGCCCCCCCGGTCATGAGCCCCCCCGGTCATGAGCCCCCCCCCTGGTCACGAGCCCCCCCGGTCATGAGCCCCCCCTAGGTCATAAGCCCCCCCGGTCACGAGCCCCCCCCCCCCCCCCTCCATGTTTTTTTAATCCTAAGCTTATTTACCTAGTTAAACAAATGAAGAACTACTTAGATAGAAATAACTGAGAGTTGCTAATGTAGTTTGTTGTATCCGCTAGATTGTTGTACTGCACACTTCATGATTGTTTAATGACCTGGCAGGGGGGTTCGGGGGGCGGCACGCCCCCCGATATACATATATTTTATGTCTAATCAGTAATGAAACTACAAAAGTGTCAATAAGGATTAAATAATATAGGTAAATAAGGATTTGAAAACAGGGGGGCTCGTGACCGGGGGGGCTTATGACCTAGGGGGGCTCATGAACGGGGGGGGCTCTTGACCGGGGGGGGCTTATGACCGGGGGGGGCTCATGACCGGGGGGGCTTATGACCTACACCCAGTTACGTTACCTATAGTTACCCATGAATTAAATAGAACTATTTGATTCATGGGTCCACCTATGCGTATCTGGACGATAATGTAGCATAAAACAGATTGCAACAAAAATAATATAACAGTTAGATCCTCTTACTTGTTCTCCCCTGTGAAAAAGTGTAAAGATATGATTATATTAGGTAGCTGAAAATTTATTGTACAACGACTCATTTAGTTTTACTGCGCAGTTTTACTTAAAGTGACTATACCTAATAAATATGAACGCCAGAAAAGGCTCTGTGAGAAATATTGCTAAAAAACATGCCGTGATCTACAGGAACATCACACCGTCCGATAACTCAGAACTTACCTAATTGACGATAAAGTATGAAAGAAGTCCAAGAAAACAGAAAAAATTACATGGTTGCTCACAGCACGCCACTGACTAAAATAAGGAAAAAATTATTTTCCAAAGCCATAGAGTAAACTCAAAACACCTGCATGGGTGCATCAGAATTTCTCTGAGTGTGATTTTTTATCTGATTTATTTTTAACGATATGAACAAAAACTAAAGAAACTTTAACCAAAATCAACAGTAGGTATATATAACATGGATTGTAGGGACACTACAATTAAAGCCTAAAGGGTATAAATTAATCCAAAAATAAAAGCACAAATAAATTCCATTCAAAATTAAATCCATGCAATTGATATCGTCACGCAAATTTCTATTTTCTGTTATCTTTTCAATAAGTTGCGTGATGCACACTTTCATCACGCTGACACACAATTTCATTCAATATTTTATCACGCTTTCGTCACACATGTTTATATTTTCTGTGACAAAGATAGACTGTAGCATGACACTCGTTTTTTCATCACGCTGACTCATATATTTCCATTCAACATATTATACCACGCATTTGCATTATCTTCACAAATATTATTATTTTATCATAAATTTTTTTCTGTATTTTAGCTAGTGACGTGCTGCGTGCACGCAAATTTCATTTTTCCGTATTTTAGTAAATTATAAATTATTTTAGTTATTTTGCCCTAATTCTCGTATTCTAGATATAATTATAATTTCATTGATCACTAATGCAATTAGCACTTAGTATTACATCATAAAAAGAGTAGGTATTATATTTTCATTATAAGATAGCATCTTTCACAATAAGAGTTAGTACCTACTCTAGTTGTCTAGCATGAGTCAACAAATTATGATAGAAGCAAAGTGCAAAGTCATCGATTTTCAAATTAAAACCATTATAAACTAATAATAAAAGTCTTCAGTTTGTTTATTTCAGACCCTCTCGCGCGAAAAAAGACCTTAAATAGATATTTCTGACAGAAATGTTAGACCAATTAAATGGCGCACCGACAAATGGGCCCAATTGTCGGTCCACTCAATTAAATAGCGCAATTGATTCTTGTAGCCTGAAAACAAGAATATTTTCCGATTTTGAATCTGTAAAATCAGTGCTTTACCAGCGTATCATTTTGGTACTTCGCTATTTTCAGCCTCTGTCATCGAATCGGTCGGTTTTTCGCGCGAGAGGATCGGAATATTATAATAATTAAATTAAATTATTTGTTCAAAATTTCATTGCAAGAGATGTAGATACTACTATTTTAAATAATTAATTCCTAACAGTGTTATTATTATTTGAATTCATTAAAAATCATTATTTTATTAGGATTCATAAATTGTTCGTATTAACTCACACGTGTTGTTGTTTAGTAATAAGAATTTTCTCATATAATATAAATTTTTCTTAAGATATATGATAAGACAGAAGTTATAAGATTATAACCACCAGATGGAGTTCATTGCACTCGAAGAGCATATTCAGTGAGAGTCATTGACCCTATCAGTATCTAGCGATGTTTTCATGGGTTAGCATACAATTTAGGGTGTCATTCATATCTATTGAGTAGTGAAGGCAGAAAGGTTATTGACATCAAGCGCCTCTGCCAATGATCTCGTGCGTCCGACGTGTACAGGGTGTCCCAGCGTTATGGGACCTGAAGAAACTGTTATAAATCAAAGAGAGTTCAAAAGTAGTATGAAAAAGAAATACTCCATTTAAAAGAGAATTAAAAAATGATTTACTTAGACTAATTAGTTTTAATTATCTGAAGCTATAGACTTATCCGAGAATGTTGAATTGTTCGAAGTTTCGTGTTTAAAGTATTTAGCGAATCCAACCCTTTTCTATTGATCTGCAATGGAAAATCTTGAACATTATGATCTTTATAGGGTTAGAGATTTTTTTAAATTCTTCAAATACGGTGTTAAGTTTTGAAGCTTATATGTTCCATGTGCTAACCGTCTTAGAGATTCAAGGAGTCGCTCTCAATCGTTGTTTCACAGTATCATTTTTCTCTGGCGTTCTTTTAACATGTTTTTATCTAGGTTTTTTCTTGTCAATTTAACCTTTGTTATTAAAATTCCTAGCACATTTTTAAATGACTTTTTCGATGGTGAATTAGTTTCTCTGCAATAACTCCTGAAAGATTTCTGTTCTTTAGACATGCTACAGTACTTGATCTATTGAGTTGTGATGATTATAAGATGGTCTGTTGTCCAAATATAAACGCATTATGATGGGTTTGAAATAAAATTTAATTGGTATCGTGACTAATTGCAGTATCATAAAAATAGATAGAAAATATGACTTTTTTTTATTATCTTTTATATGATGTATTTGTTTTTTATCATTGTCTCAATTCTCAAAAGTTATAATAGTTTCTTTCAAGTCTCGTAAAATTGGGACACCCTGTATTTCATTTAGTTAGCACATTCTAGTGGCCGGTGGCTGTACTTGACTGTACTTTGTAATTGTTATTACATTGTACAGTATAATTAGCAGTGGTAACTGCTAATTACCCTGTAGAAAAACAATAAGGAATAAAAAAAACTAACAAAATTAAATGTGGTTATAGCTGGTTAAAATTGCATTTGCCAAAGAAACCCACACGAAGTTACAACGGTTCTTGTTAAAGTTATGGCCATTTTAATTTCGTACCCGCTTTTTTTTAACTCATACTGTATCTTTTAAATCTTTTTAATTTAGTGCAACTGGTAAGAATAACTTGTTTAATTGTGCTGTAGGATGTTTATTTACCAGCTGAATCAACTATGAGCGTATGCAAGTGTTTAAAGAGTAGGTACTGATAAGGGAGGTTGTTGACCCTAGAATGCAGGAAGCTCGTCTATTGTCTGTCGCTACCAAAACCAAACGGCAAGTGGCCCAGTTCTTTGAGACAGACTCCCTGCCTGCGCTACTGAATCCTTTGTCCTAGCTATAAGCAACCGACACGTTACAGACGATCATAAGGTAGAAAAGTGGAAAAAGAGAGTGGCACTCATGTTTGCAGATGGACTGGCCCAACAAAACGAAACAATTATCAGATCGTTGAGGTGTAAACATCCGCCTGTCCCGCGAGACTTGATGATGCAAACAGCCAGAGCCTCAGGATAATTCTCCAATTGGGCCAGTTATTTCGGATTAGTTCGGTCACTCCAATTCAAATCACTCGAAACTTGCTATATATCTAGAGCTTTTTTTTACGTTATTTTCTTCTTTCAAAACTCTTCTCTGTCTTCACTAAATTTACTTTAGATACCTCTTGATACCCTTGTGCTAATCAGTAATCACTAAAAAATCTAGGATAGTTTTGTTACATTCAGTAAATATGATCTCTATTCTGGAGGAGAATATAAACTAATTGATGTTCCTATTCTTTAGAATAAATCTGCTTCGCCTAAATCCTTTGTAATAGCAGGCATCCTAACTTCAACTAAGAATTACGGGTATTATTTAATATAAACTTATTCCTATTAATAATTGACGTATATTCCTAGATTAAAGCTCTGAAAACTAACAACAGAATTCTAATTTTTACAGAACCTAGTTTAGGAAATTATAGAAACTAACTTAGTAAATAACTAAATATTGAGTACTAAATACTATGTACTAAATAAGTTACTAGGTATACTGAATATGTTACTTGGTAGTTGGTAATTTGGTACTAATTAAGTTACTTGATCTGAATAAAGTCTAGGTACTAAATAAGTTACTAGGTACTAATTAGTAATTAAGTTACTAGATACTAAATAAGTTACCAGGTAGGTACTAAATAAGTTACTAGGTACTGAATAGGTTACTAGGTACTAAATAAGTTACTAGGTACTAAATAAGTTACTAGGTACTAAATAAGTTACTAGTTACTAATTAAGTTACTAGATACTATATAAGTTATTAGGTACTAAATAAGTCATTAGGTATTAAAATAGTTACTAGGTTCTAAATAAGTTACTAGTTACTAAATAGTTACTAGGTACTAAATAAGTTACTAGGTACTAAATAAATTGCTAGGTACTAAATAAGTTACTTGATACTAAATCAGTTACTAGGTACTAAATAAGTTACTAGGTACTAAATATGTTACTAGGTACTAAATAGTTACTAATTAAGTTACTAAATACTATGTAAGTTATTAGGTACTAAATAAGTCATTAGGTACTAAAATAGTTACTAGGTACTAAATAAGTTACTAGTTACTATATAGTTACTAGGTACTAAATAAGTTACCAGGTACTAAATAAATTACTAGGTACTAAATAAGTTACTTGATACTAAATCAGTTACTAGGTACTAAATAAGATACTAGGTACTAAATAAGTTACTAGGTACTAAATAAGTTACTAGGTACTAAATAAGTTAGCTACTGAGTAGCTACTTCTTCCAATGGAGTTCTGGCAGAGAACTTGTCTGCTTTTATGTTGTTTTGGCTTTTTCAAAGACTTCCGTCCTTCCGAACCATTTGTCAATGACTACCTGCTTGGGCCAGTACACAACCTCACAGAGGCGCAGGTAAGCACCATCAGTCTGCTAATTAAGCTCCGGTTACTATGGATGCGTACCTATTCATACGACTTTTTTGTTATGGCGATATCGTTAGAACTCATCGTCAGAGCAAGGTTTTATTGGGGTCTAAAATATGCTTTTCTGAGGTATGGAACTTCGAGAGGAATTAAACACCTACCTGTGTGTTTATGAAATAATAGACGCATCGCTACTTTGGTTATCATTTTCACTGCATAAACTTTTTTAAATACCTAAATAGAAAAATAATGTTTTATAAAACTACATAATCAAATAATAACTACTAAATTCCTGATATTATCAAATAATATATTTACAAAACACATGGGTAAACATTAAACAGTAACAGAAATTAAAAGTAAGAGAATTAAACAATTGTCGCACGAAAAAAAATCAAATTTGTTTGAATGCTGAAGTGCTTCAGACGACTTCGTACGTATTCTGACGACTAAGTCACTGCAGCTGTAACCACTCTCACTGGACTGTATGAGTCTGTTTCTCATCCGAAGTCGTCAGAAAAAAAATACTTAGAATACGCATCCATAGTAACCGTAGCCTTACTCAAATACTGAGGTAGATACGTAATTGATATTGTAATAATGGTTAATGTATTGAAGAATTTTAATTTTTTAAATAGCGCTTCTAAAAAATCAGATATTTTAAAGGCGTCCTCTAAGCAATTTTTTGTACTGTTTTAATCAATAAGGCTTATGTTATGGAAAATATGAAACCGTTCGGTATATTTCTTGCAACCGTATATCAAGCAAACACCCATTTAGACTATAGGCTACATCGATTCGATCAGATCTCAAGGACGGATCTTAAGATTTATCTGAACTTGTAAGCCAGGCTTAGGTGTGTGAGATACTGTGATATTAAATATTAAATACCATATAGGTTAAGTTACGAATTATTGGGTCCTTCCACAATTTCAGTCATGAAAGAAAAAAGTATTATAATTTGATATTTTAACTTGATATTATTATTGATATCCACCTGCAGTTATCATGGAAACTGCAAAAAAGTAAAATAATTTCCAATTATTATACTTTTTTCTTATATGATTGAGAATGTACATCTGCCAGATAACTAGTAACTTACCCTAAATCCTTCCTGTAGGTGTATTACGAGATTTACCCGGTATGGACGTACTCGTACTTCGCCGTGCTGATCGTAGTATTCCTCGTGACGGATTTTCTCCGTTACAAAGTGGTGATCGTGTTCGAGTCTCTGGCGTACATTTCCACATGGTGTCTCTTGCTGTGGGCCAGAGGAGTCCCTTGGATGCAGTTTATGGAGTGCTGTTACGGTATTGTCTCCGCCACTGAGGTCGCTTACTATACCTACATATATGCACAGGTAAATGATATAAAGAAATATAAACCTAAACCAGTTAAAGAAGTTGAATGCTATAAACTTCTAAAGAATTTTGAACCTAAATTAGTTACAATCTTTTTATTTTGTTTACCTCTGTTGGTGGTTGTTTCATTCCTTCAGGGTGCAATGTGTGGTTGTTTCAGGTATCTGAAGATCGCTACCAGACAGTTGCTTCCTACACTCGCACAGCTCTCCTCTGTGGCAGATTTGCATCTGGAACTATTGGACAGGTAGGGTTCACCTATAAGTAGGCTCATATGGGTGATAACACAAGTCTGTGATATTTGGAGTTAGCTAAGAGTATCTTAGAAAACCAGAGTGTAAAAGTAGTAATTAATTTATGCACCTATTCCGCGCTCAGAAATTCTAGCAATAATTAAAATAACTGTGTATGGACATTTTAGGATAGTCAGATAAAGACTTTAGATTAACATTCTCTGTGGTAAGGGCATCATGGAATCCGGTTAACTATTGCCGAGAAGATTATTAGGTTCCGGCTAAATATTTTCCTTTAACCTGTAGAGTCTGAGCTTTCAGAGTCAGTCTAAAGTATTTACTGTACATTTTAAAATATTTTATCTATAGACTATGTGCTATGCTTTGATAAATTTACCTGAAACTGATCATCTCTCTCATTCCCGAAATGAGATGTTGTTATGAAGTCATGAAAAGTCAATTAGAAACTTCTAAAAATCATGTTCGCTTAAGATTATGTTACTGGCCACTTTCCGAGTAGTGTGAGTATCAAGCAATGTATTATACAGTCATACTTAAACATAATAAAAGGAATTGTTTCATAATATTTTCTTTTCAGATTCTCTACTCTACTGGTGTTATGGATTCACACACTCTGAATTACGTCACTTTGGCATCTGAATGCATAGCTCTTTGTTTCGCCATCTCCCTCCCCACGGTGAAGTACAGCCTTTACTTCCACCGCTTCGTGAACAACCCTACAGACAGTGGTACCCCCAGTATAGCTGATAGCTTTATCACTCCTAGTGAAGCTGATAGTTCTATTTCAGCTAACAGCTGCTGCGTCAAGTTGACTGATGAGGAGCTTGATTCAACTTTCAATTTAAAAAAGGTTTGACATTGTCAATTTTGTGAAAATATCTACTGTTGATCAAATCTAAATACATTATTTATCTTTGAATTAATTATTCTAAATAATTCTGAACTCCCCGAAGTCGGAAAAAAGAGGTAAACAGGACTAATTAGAGAATATTTCTCCATCCCACTGATCTAGAGACCAAGTTTTTTGGTCCCAGTACAACATCATTCGCTTCTCAAACTTTTTAGAGAATGGCTGATGTTCCCTAATGGCGGCTTCCGACGAATGGTTTTGGTAGAAACTGGATTGCTTAGATGATGACTTAGGTTCTATGTCCATTCGCTGAAAGAACTTTCGTCATAAATAACTCCCACCCCCCACCGGTCCACTAATCTAACCTTTGGGGCGCTATATCTCATCATATCTATAACCTATAGTGTTTTTGAAATTTTCGGCGAAAGTGTCGCGTAATAATGGTGCTTTCGGTGAAAAGGTTTTCGGCGAAAGGACAAGTCACCGCTGACTTAACTCTGCACACACCTTATAGTAGCTGTAGTTCAATGGTTTAACTCAAAATGCTGTTTAATGATCACCGATATCTATCAGAAACCTTAGAAGACCGACCAGAGTTTCTTCGATTGTCGGAGGTTTTTCCCTCTTTTCGAATTGGGTCATCGTTCTCGATATATGGTAGCTCTCGAAAAAAAAAGATCAGCGGTTTTGGAGACTGAAGCTATTGCCATGCAGTTCTATGCATTTTTGCTACATAGAGTCCTATGCATTGTAATTAGATATAATAATACACACTGATTGAAAATAAATTCTAACATATACAGTTTCTATAATTATCTTCCATGTTCCTTCAGGTGGTTGTTCAGTTGTTTGAGGACTTCAAAGGAGCGTACAGCAGTCAGTTGTTACTGAGGTGGTCCATCTGGTGGTCAGTGGCAACCTGCGGCTGTTTGATGGTGAGCGAAGGGGGGGGGGGGGGAGGAGTTATCATCAAAAACTTACACTACAGTTGGTAATGAGGAATAACAACTGGTAATCTGTAGGGTATTTAATACTATTTATCCGCCTATTCATACAAATAGTAAGCCCTGCTTCTCACTGTTCCTTCACATGGCATTCATTTACAATTTCTAACGCATTGTTACTTCATTGGTTCCTTTGAGAGTTCACAAGTTATGAAGATCTTCTCATCATTTAATTAGTTACTTGATATGTTTTGGTAGCCTTTCAGTTATCTTATAGCTATCATTTCTTAATATTCTTTTAATGTTAAATTACATGAATAAATAATGGTTAGTTGAATAAATTCGAATATTAAAATAGTTCAATATTTTAATAATTTTAATTTAGAAAATTTCAATAAAATGTTACTACAAAAATAAATGATAAGATTGTGATTATATATCATGTATATATATATAGACATATTTCTTTGTGTAGCTTCAATATATCTCTAATTTATTTCAATATACTAAAAAATATATAACATGTTTCAGTCTGACAGCAGAGAAGCTACTCAGTGCTGATTTATTCATCACCAACTGTCTCTTATTTTTAGCAGTAGGTCATTGTTATTTTGTAGATAGATAATTAAGGTCATTAACCCGTGATTACGTTTCGTAAGGTCATTAACCTGTTTCTTATCTAACACATTATTGACACTTGCTCAGAGATAACATTATCTCATGACGTGAATAAGATAAATCAAATACAAATTACAATCAGAAAGAATAACACTGAATAATGTTGGATAAATCCTAATTTCCGTAAAACTGAAAGTTAAATTCAGTATTTTCTTTTAATACATTGAAAGATAAAGAGTAACTGAGCCCATCATTGTAACTAATGGGTCTAGGTCAATTGATCCCCGGTCATTTGATCCCCGTACCGTTTGATTCCTGGTCAATTGATTCCCAATTCTATTTTCCGTTAAACACCTATGCGTATTCATTCATTTATTATTGGTGTATATATTGATTACATACTATATATGTATATAATAATATAATAGAAATATTCACCTTACAGTCGATTAAGTTTTTTTTAAAGAAATTAAGATATAAGAGTAAAAGCAGCTAACAAGAAATTAAATCTTTTTTATTCAAATAAATAACAATATATGTTCATGTTTTATCGTAGATTCTGAACTACATTCATCATTGTAACTAATAGTTGTTCATGTTTTATCGTAGGTTCCGAATTACATTCATCATTGTAACTAATGGTTGTTCATGTTTTATCGTAGGTTCTGAACTACATTCATTATTGTAACTGATAGTTGTTCATGTTTTATCGTAGGTTCTGAACTACATTCATCATTGTAACTAAAAGTTGTTCATGTTTTATAGTAGGTTCCGAATTACATTCATCATTGTAACTAATGGTTGTTCATGTTTTATCGTAGGTTCTGAACTACATTCATTATTGTAACTGATAGTTGTTCATGTTTTATCGAATGTTCTGAACTACATTCATCATTGTGACTGATAGTTGTTCATGTTTTATAGTAGGTGCTGAACTCCATTCATCATTGTAACTAATAGTTGTTCATGTTTTATCGAATGTTCTGAACTACATTCATCATTGTGACTGATAGTTGTTCATGTTTTATAGTAGGTGCTGAACTCCATTCATCATTGTAACTAATAGTTGTTCATGTTTTATCGAATGTTCTGAACTACATTCATCATTGTGACTGATAGTTGTTCATGTTTTATAGTAGGTGCTGAACTCCATTCATCATTGTAACTAATTGTTGTTCATGTTTTATCGTAAGTTCTGAACTACATTCATCATTGTAACTAATAGTTGTTCATGTTTTATCGTAGGTTCTAAACTATATTCATCATTGTAACTAATGGTTGTTCATGTTTTATCGTAAGTTCTGAACTACATTCATCATTGTAACTAATAGTTGTTCATGTTTTATCGTAAGTTATGAACTACATTCATCATTGTAACTGATAGTTGTTCATGTTTTATAGTAGGTTCTGAACTACATTCATCATTGTGACTAATAGTTGTTCATGTTTTATCGTAGGTTCTGAACTACATTCAGCCTCTGTATGATAGCGTAAGAGATGGAGAGAATGAATCTGTCTACAATGGAGCAGTGGAGGCCATTTGTACACTTCTAGGTGAGTCGAACTTATTTTATGCACTGAAACTTTTCACTGTGTATTTTTATTTCCGATAACTGCTGGAAAGTTTTCCATATTCATAATATAAATGTTTAACGATGTTAAATTTCTCCAGACCTAGTTCATATTTTTCATTTTCAGACACACTCGTCAAAGAACAGTTAAATTAGTTTTATTTCCTATAAATTGAATCCATTTCTTAATTTCTGATGCAATCAACAGATTCAATTCAAGTTGTAGCTTAAGTATTCAATCTTCTCCTTCAGGTGCGGGTGCAGCGTTTTCCGTGTCTTACCTCAAGTTAGACTGGACGAGACATGGTGAGACAGTGCTAGCGCTGATCTCTTTACTAGAGGCCTCTGTTCTCGTGGTCATGGGACTCTCTGGCAGCATCGTGGTAACTTACATCTGCTACATAGTCTTCAGAGTGTCTTATGAGTTTATAATCACTATTGCAAGGTAGGTCTTTGGGGAATGGCACAATTAGGAAGTTATCCCATTAGTCTCTCCTTATTTAACGAATATATTCAGAACTGCTATACCAGTTGTCTCCCCTAAAAGTCCTTGTCCCTAACAGTCCTTTGTCCCCTAAATACCTTTTCCCTCACTTGTCTTTTTCTTTTAGATATCAAGTGGCTAAGGAACTTAAAAGTGACAGTTACGCTTTAATTTTTGGTGTGAATATGTTCATGGCTCTGGCTCTGCAAACTCTCATGACTGTCATAGTTGTGGATGTACTCATGATAGAACCTGAATTACAGGTGAGAAATAACTCTATAGATAGTTTTGGTCACATTCACTCAATCGATAATATCGATAACACAAATCTCACACACTCTACCGATACTTTCGGTAACGTAACGCACACGCTACTGATACTGTCGGTAACGTAACACACGCAATTTACCGAATGGTAACTGAGGCCATTTGTGTTTCCATGAACATCTCTGCAAGTCCTGATGGCATATCCAATAAATACCTAAAACATCTACGGCCACTAGCCATCAGCACTTTCACAGACATATTCAACATCTACTACAATCAAATTGCACAATAGTATTCCCAATACCTGGGAACAAACAAAAACTATTTCAGTCCTGAATCCCAACAAACTCTCCACAAAACTAGCATCATTTTCTCCACCCTTTCCAAAATACTGAAGAATTTAGTCCTGAACATCATATCACCACATATCCCATGCACTCTACTCCTCACAACCCAGTTTTAGTCATCCATAACGCGTAATTACACAGACGGGGTACCTCAAGGTTCTGCACTCTCACCTACAAATTCAATCTATACCTTCACGGCTTTCCAACACCCACACACAATTTGGTACACACTTTTACATACGTGGATGATGTTCCGTCTGAGATGTGGCCAATGTCCACCCTTTTACATGCATTTGATTAGGGGATCGGTGTGAATTATGCCACACCAGTCAGGCCTCTGTTTCCTAATCCTAGCACAATGTACGTCTCTACAACAGCACATGACTCAGACAGTTGTTAACATCTTCAATGATACGGGTTTCCCTTAGACCCACACAATCCCCCTATTCTGGGCACGCCAGATGGAAAATTTCAGTGAAAGAATAGGTTTTGTTTCTCCGTTTACTTCCGAAAATCCACATACAACACGTTCTCTGTGAACAATAAACTAAATTACACATTTGATGCAAATAAATATTATTGACATGGTGGGATAAAAAAGGTATCATGAAAATAAGTTTGAGGCTATTATACAAGAACTGAATATCTGAGGACAGTAATATATACTTTAACCTATCACAATTTGATGTACTTACAGCTGGTGATGGACTATAGCTTATTTAATTGCGACAATCAGTTTGTATACAGAACAGGGAAAACAAGGGTGTCAATCTTTTTTCTATCATCTCAGTCAAAACAAACCACAACTGGGACGAAAGAATGTCCCTAGATAGTGGCAAAAGATACCCTAAAATGGCATTTATAATACTTTCTTATAAATAATAGATGAAACGATAAATGGCAATGAAATACGATGAACATAAAACAAATCAAAATTAAGGTTAAACATATATAAACTTAGAATTGCCGGCTATTCCGGCACACTCCCTACTCGAACAATTAGTTCGTAAGCATAAGTAATATCCATTTTTCTATTAATAATATTAGTTTACTAATCTACGAACATTTTTTCTAATCAGATGTTTCCAACAATAAGACAATATCATTGATCGGTCTAATAAGAGACTTCGGTGGTGACCCATCTCTAGAAGAAACAGTCAAACTAACTGATCTCACAAGACCATCAGCACTAACTCTTACATTGGAGACTATTGCCATCGGCCAGCAGTTTCTTTTTAAAGCTCTGTCCTTCAAAAGTACAACATCGCCTACTTTAACTGATCTTTTTTCAGTAATCCACTTTTTCCGAGGTTGTAAATGATGAATATACTCATGCTTCCAGCGATGCCAAAATTGGTCGCTGATAAATTATTGTACTCGACGATAACGACGAGGACCATATGCCATGATATCAGCCTTGCTGTAGCTTTCCAGTGGAGGAGGATTCGGGGCATCTTTCAGTGTTATGAGATTAGCTGGAGTAAGAGGATATGGTTCATTGGGGTCATTAGATATTTCCCACATTGGCGTATTGTTGATGATAGCAGCTGCTTCCTGTAAACATGTTTGGAATTCATCACATGTAAGCTTGCGAGGGTTAATTTCAAGAAGGCAGGAATCTAGAATACGTTTCACTGAACCAATCTTCCTTTCCCAAATTCCTCCAAAATGGCTTGCTTTCGGTGGATTCAATAACCATTCGCAACGATGAATTTTCATTACTTCTTCCAAGTCAGGAACCGATATCTCAATGTCTGAAATGTCTTGATTGCGAGCTCCGATAAAGTTCGTACCTTGATCACTTCTAATTGAACGGCAAACTCCTCGAATACTGAAAAATCGCCTGAGTGCATTCTTGAAAGTAGATGTGTCGAGGTGTGGCAACGGTTCAATATGTACCGCTCTTGATACGAGACATGTCCATATGAGACCCCACATCTTCTTGTCAGACTTAACTCTTCGTGTTGACTTTCCTTCGCTTACTGTGAATGGACCAAAGACATCCATCCCACAATGTGTAAATGGTGGAGCTTCCGATAATCTATCGGAAGGTAGGTCACTCATTTTTTTGGTTAAGCATTTTCCCACGCAGTTTTCTACAAATTATGCAGTTGTTGATGAATCGTTTTACTAATTTATTTCCATTATGAATCAAGAAACCTGCTTCTCTGATAGCTGACATTGTGATGTGTCGACCCTGATGTTTAATGAGCTTGTGATACTTCTCAATTAACAACAAGGAAATCTGATCATCACCAGATAACAGTATGGGATGTTTAATCTTGTGTTCGAGAGAAGAATTTCGAAGTCTTCCACCAACCCGAATTAAGCCATCGTCATCCAGGAATGGAGATAGTTTAGAAATGTCTACAGAAATTATGTGAATTACTTTATCATGTTTCAGATTATCAAGCAATTTAGGAAAAAATTCGTGTTGAGTAAGTCTGAGAATCTGATTCAGAGTTTCATCTGACGTCATTTCTGGTCGCTTAACAGTTGGCATTCCTTTCGAAATTTGAACCTTGTTTATGCAATTACTTATGAAAGTATTAGTGACTTGTATTGTTTTCACAAGATTGTTCAATGAACTTACGTTTTTTGAGATAGATGAGAGAAATTCATTCTGCATAGCTGTTTTCAGTACAGTTGACGACTCTTCTCTCTCTGGGAGGATGATTTCAGTTCCAACTGAATAAATTTCATCGAAATTTTGTGCCTGAAATAGACATGATGGTCCTTTAAACCAACATGACCTCAAAAGGGAATCTGGATCCTGAGGACGAGAAGCAATATCGGCTGGATTCGATTCTGAGTCGATGTAATTCCACTGGACTGAGGGAAAACACTTTAAGATCACTTGTACTCTGCGAGTTACATACTTGGAGAATCGTTCATTTTCATTTGTCAAATACCCTAGAACAATTTTACTATCTGAGTACAAATGAACCGCACATGCCTCTAAATGCAGATCTGTTAGTATTTGTTGGGCAGCTACACTTGCATCCAGAGCAGCACAAAGTTCAAGTCTATGAATTGGAGTGGCTGTCCGTGGTGCAAGTCTGGAGTTGGCCACGACCAGTGACACATTAACTTCTTGGTTTTCATTAAGAGACTTTATATACGCAACATATCCAGTAGCCTTCTCAGAAGCATCAGCAAACATATGTAGTTCTTGTCGAGTCACTTTTCCAAATTCTGCCGAACAGTACGATCTTGGAATGGTGATAATTCCATCAATTACTCTCAATGACGTTTTCCAATCATCCCATTGTTTCTTGTAGGTTTCTGGAAGTGGATCATCCCATCCAAGGGATGCAATTGACGAGTTCACTTTCTTAGAGGGTACTAGGGAGCGTTGGAGAATCCTTGCAGTAAGTAGCAAGGGAGAGACCAATCCCAAAGGATCAAATGTTGAATTGATTGTAGCCAAAACACCACGCTTTGTAAAGGGTTTTTCTGGAATTGTTGTCCGCAGTACGAGCTCATCACTCATGGTATTCCATTCTACACCCAATGTGTGTGTTATTCCGTCATCAGAAAATTTCACAGTTTGATCATGCTTTTGACCGGGAGTGTTATCGAATGCTTCTACGACTGCAGACGAGTTTGACCGAATTTTATGTAAATGGATGTTGAATTTCTGTAGAGCCTGTTTAGTTTGTTTCAAGATATGAATAGCGTTTTCCTCTGAATCTGCTCGTCCACAAGCATCATCCACATAAAAGTTCTCGAAAACAAACACTTTAACTTCCGAATCACAGTTTGAGTTAAGAGCGGCATATCTGAGTCCAACATTTGCAAGTGCAGGGCTTGATTTATTCCCAAATATGTGCACTCTAGCTCGATATTGTATCAATTGCTTGTCGGGATCATTATCTTTAAACCAAAAAAATCTCGTGAAATCTTTATGATCATCTTGTAGGTGAAAAGCATGAAACATTGCTTGGATGTCTGCAGTAAATCCAATGTTACCATTTCTAAACCGAATTAACACAGTCCTTAATTGGTTATTCACATCTGGACCTTGGAGAAGTTCGTTGTTAAGACAGACTCCGTGATAGGTTGCAGAGCTATCATAAACCAGTCGAGCATTTTTCTTCTTTGGTTGAAAAACTGGAAAAACGGGAATGAACCATACTTCGTTTGTTTCTTTTTTCAACTCATTGATCGGCACTTCCTCTACATGACCAGAGTCAAGATTCTTTTGCATAGCTTCTACACACATGTTCAATTTTGATGGGTTCGATTTAATTCTTGATAGCGTGATTTTCGTACGATGGAAAACAGCAGATTCATTATCGGGGAAAATAGGATTATTTTTTCGAAACGGTAATGGCATTGTGATATTACCTTCATCATTTGTGTGTATACCCTCTGAGAGAATACACATGAAAAGATCATCGTCACGTGATCTACCATCCAGTTCATCATCTGAAAATTCTTTAAATATATTCAGCTCGTGTAGTGAATGGTTTTGTGGATGGTAGGATTTCACTTCTGATATGTTAGGTTCACTATCCAGTTTCATAACTAGTCTATCCGTTTTGTTTTGGTTGCTGATTATCGGACCAACCACGGCCCAACCTAAGGAGGTGTGATGAACAAATGGCGCTCTATGGCCAAAGCATTTTGTTTCCATCGCAGGACCACAGTCACGTCCAATTAACAGAAGCACTTCTGCCAGAGGATCAATTGCATGAAAATTCTTTGCATGATGAGCAATGTGCCCATGGGCTCTAACAGTTTCTGGAGATGCTATTTCGTGTTTACAGTCAGGAATTGTATCCAAAGTAAACATTTTAGGTAAAGTAATTCTGCGTTTCTCAGATACTCCTTTGACACGCAACCCATCAACAATCATGCCCGAACATTTAGTATTAGATGAATTTGCAGTAGTCATTGTGAAATTTCCAGTCGGAAAATCTAAATTAAAATATCTAATAACTTTAGGATCAACAAAAGAGGAAGATGATTGCTCATCTATAAGGCAGTAACACCTAAGAGACCGAGTTGACTTCGATGGAATAGTTATATCAACAAGCATCACTTTGGTGCATCCTTTTTCACTATTATGTTTTGTACAGAGCACCTGACTCGTGGGACATGATGCATAAGTTGATTGTCAATCCCTTTGATTATCATGTGATGTCCATTTACGATTGAATTCTCTCGGAATTGCGGTCTCACGTTTGTGCATGATAGAGATATGTGGCCCGCCACAATGAGAACATGAAATTGTATTCGAACAATTTGCCTGCATGTGTTGACCAGTGCAGCGGAAACATCTCCCATTTCTCAGTAATGAAGATTTCTTCTCATGATATGGAAGTCTCTCAAAAGACTTACATTCAGATGTTGAATGTTTGAAGGTCTCGTGAATAATGCAGGACTCTTTTTCCTGATTTTCAGGATCTCCTTGATCAACCTTGTGTGTATTTTCATTTTCAGGAATTTCCTCTACCGTTTTCAATACAGTGCTTACTCTGGTTTTCTTCTCGGGTTGTATGTAAACATCTCTATAACATGGCTCACTGTAATCTTTCACTTTCTTGGAAAGGAATTCAACAAATTTGTAAAATGGAGGATGACAGTCTCCACATTCGTTCTTATACTCTGATACTGCAGTCCTCCATCCTCCTTTCAGGAATTGAGGTAATTTATCCCACACTAGACTTGTACCTTGAGCTAGATCGAATGACTGGAGTTCCTGAGACACTTTCATGTTGCACAAAATGAGCTGGCATAAGCTCAACAATTCAGATAACTTGTCAGGGTCATTCATATTTTTTATTGGATTAAATTCTTTGATCTTATTAATGAGTGAAGTAGATATTCTTGAACTTGAACCAAACTTCTCATAGAGGGCTGACCAGGTATCTTGAAGGGTTTGTTCAGGGTTTGCTCCTCCAATGTCCATGTAAGTTCCAATCAATTCCTGTGGTTTGCCTGCTGTATTGACAAATAGAATTGTTAGTATATCCCAGGCTGAGAGATTAACACCATCAATTTTACTCTTAATGACATTCAGCCATGAATGAAATTTATGTGGTTCTCCAATAAAAATGCATGAACCTCTCTTGAACAACTCTTGCTTCAAGAGATGTGTAGCAATAGATGAATCAGCTGTAGAACTATTACTCCAGTTTCTTGACTTGAAAGGTAAATCATTATTAGGTTTGTATATTGTGGAACTCCCTACTGTTATATTCCGAGCACTATATATCGGTTTACTTTCATCATTGACTTCTTTCCGGTGTACCTTGTAATTTGGTCCTTGGGTTGCATTTCTTTGTGTTTGAACATTATTGGCAAATTGGAAAGGCTCAGCTCCATGATCATAATGTTCTTCCTCATATTTACTGCTATTGTAGATACGAGGATCTCTCTGTATTTTTTGTTGTTGTTCATCAATATTATTTTCCGTCAAAATACTGGGATGTGCATTGCTGACTCCTATATTATTGTTCTTTTCATTAGGTGCATTCTGTTCCTGGACTTTTTCAACATCTTTCCCTTGTTTGCTCGTGCTCATTTGATTTTCAAGGTAGTCTCGTACTTTCTTGTGCCCTGTGAATAATGGTGTATCATCAAAATAATGACTTCCACTTGCCACAGATAAAGTTTGATATTGTTCACTCTCCCTATGATGAAAGTCTGCCATTGATGCACGAGAACTACCTGTATCTATATATGATTCTAATTCTAGACTTTTGTCTTTACGTAGAGCATTGATGCATGCTATACTTTCTTTCAGGTCAACACCCAATTCTCTTCTTTGGGCTTTATAATCAAGACCTCTGTCTAAGGATCCTGATTCTATGAGTCTTTGAACTAATTGACGATTTAAATCAATATATTCATTGTATTTCACTTTAGTTTTGACGAGTTCATCATGAATGATACTGAGGTCATAGTTATAATTTCTAATTTCAATATCAACAAATTCTCTGATCTCTGCTTCCAAGATTTCCACCATATTCTCTAACAGCGGCAATGGCTTCAGAGATTTTCTGGTATTTTGCATTTTGAGGATATTTTTCCTTTGCTGCACAATATACCTAGTTATCAATAATATTTGAAAAAGAAAATTATTATTTTTAAATATTAAATAATATGTTAGCAACTAGTTATAAATGTTAAGATAATGTTACAATCCAAAATTAGCTACTCAAAATGATGAATTGAATCAATGATATCACCCAAATAAATGGAGTTAATATAAAATATAAGATACCTAGATAGTTGATTAACCAATATCTATTTATAAACTACATAAGTAACATATTACAAATCCCCAATATTCTTAGAAGGATATTTAACAATTTGGCGAGTCACGAGTGTTATTAGGGGCACACTCAGTAACCTGGATTGCGACGAGTGTGATTAGAATTTTGTGACTGAGCGTCGCTACCTAGTTTTAGTTACAACTTTTATACTTTGTAAACCTAGATATAAATATTTTAGCTAACTCGCTAGTGGTTATGTACTATTATTCTATAATATCTGGCAAATTTTTAAACTAATTCAATGTCGAATTCAAACCGACTACCGTGGCAAGTGTCTCAGCTCGAGACACTAACATCCAAGAAATTCTGGTCCACTGGTCCAGTAATCCCAGAGATTCTTCCTCAGCTAGAACTATTCTGGGCACGCCAGATGGAAAATTT
Organism: Caprella mutica; assembly: GCA_947561585.1. NCBI lineage: Eukaryota > Metazoa > Arthropoda > Malacostraca > Amphipoda > Caprellidae > Caprella > Caprella mutica. The sequence continues at coordinate 19,772 of CANNZV010002980.1, forward strand.
CAGTGAAAGAATAGGTTTTGTTTCTCCGTTTACTTCCGAAAATCCACATACAACACGTTCTCTGTGAACAATAAACTAAATTACACATTTGATGCAAATAAATATTATTGACATGGTGGGATAAAAAAGGTATCATGAAAATAAGTTTGAGGCTATTATACAAGAACTGAATATCTGAGGACAGTAATACAAACTTTAACCTATCACAATTTGATGTACTTACAGCTGGTGATGGACTATAGCTTATTTAATTGCGACATTCAGTTTGTATACAGAACAGGGAAAACAAGGGTGTCAATCTTTTTTCTATCATCTCAGTCAAAACAAACCACCACTGGGACGAAAGAATGTCCCTAGATAGTGGCAAAAGATACCCTAAAATGGCATTTATAATACTTTCTTATAAATAATAGATGAAACGATAAATGGCAATGAAATACGATGAACATAAAACAAATCAAAATTAAGGTTAAACATATATAAATTTAGAATTGCCGGCTATTCCGGCACATCTAACAAAACACTTTTTAGTGTGTATCTGATTTATTATTTCAATTTTTGCGTTATTATTATTTATATATGTGTATAATAATTGTAAATACATATTTTTGTATTGGTCGACAAAGCGAATTAGCTTGGTCGACATTATGACTCTCGATCATAAATTTCCGACCAGTTGGTCGATGATTCGATTTTTATAGGTAGGGTAACAATTTACCGACCATTGAAAAAATATTTTACCAACATTTTTTTTCACCTAATAAAGAAACCTACTTCTAGTAACACTCATTGTTAACAATTATTAAGAATCAGAATTGCGGTCGGCAAACGATAACTAAGTAAGATTGGCTTCGACCAATTGACTCAATGAACAATCACAGGGTTCATTTTTTACGTTTCATCAAATGATTGACATAATTCTTTATTTTTAGAGTTCTGATGGTGCGTTCACCTCGCTGAATAGATCAAAATGTTCATAAATAACCAGCAAATAAGATAACAATTCACTTCACTAATTCTAAGTAAATATGTACTTCAATTAAGTATTTATTTTCAATTGTAGCACTTTCTGGCAATTTGGTAAAATCGGGCCTGTTATCCCTTCAATTTTTATTTTAATCCTTTATTTATATCAATCATGAAAATGAGCCTATAGCCGCTAGTTAATTCATGTATTTAGTATGAAAAGTTATTTTTTCGTTTGAAAAAATTATTCACATTGAAAATTATACTTTCTATTTAATTTTAAATAGAAATATTATTAATTGGTTAAAATAGGTATTAATTAGATTACGCTATACAGAACACGCGAAGACAACAGTTATTTCTAACAATGTAGTAACTGTCCTACAAATACATTTTACAGATCGAAGTCAGGAAAAAAAAATGGAACAGTTGCCACTTCAAACACTAATGTATATAATTATACTTACGCTATTTTAGCCAGATAATAATATTTCTATTTAAAATTAAATAGAAAGTATAATTTTCAATGTGAATAATTATTTCAAACGAAAATATAACTTTTCATACCAAATTTATGAATTAACTAGCTCCCAAGCTCATTTTTATGAATGAAATAAATAAAGTGTTATATTAATAATTGAAGGGATAACCTAGGCCAGGGGTGGGTAAATGCAGCACTCAGTGCTATTTTGGCACTCGTGCCCACCAGGGAAAAAGTGCTTTATTTTCTTCCAAAGAAAATTTAGAATTTTTAGTCCTGACTGCTCTATAAATAAAAGGATAATATAGAAGAGGATGGTCAACTAATTGAAGAACAGTATATTTGTAATGACCTTGATAACTTGATAGTAAATTTTATCAGTTAATAAGGTATTTTTTGTTCATTGTTACAACAGAGCCAGTGTTTAATTTATTTACCTCTGTCTCTTTTTATCCAGAACAGTTAATTTTATAACTTTCATATGATTGTCTAGGGACATTCAAACACTGTGGTAAATATTTATGCTATCATTTTTAATTCCCTTTTTCAATAAGTTAGGTAGCCATAGTAATTTATCTTTTAAGTTTTGAATTTAGGAGTTACTTATTATTACTTATGCATGATAGCTTAATTAGTTTTGTTTTTATTGTGAATAATTTTTGCATGAAGAAAAAAATTATTATATATCATTTATTAATTCTATTTAATCCAAATGATAAATCTACTGCCAACATTTATGTGCAAAATATGTATCGTTGTACATGTTCGTACTTCAATTAAAGATCCTCTCCATGCTCCGGAAAAAAAATGAGTTTGTAACATAATATTATAGAACTAATGTCTACGATCATTATTCTGCAAACTGCATACAATTCGGTTCTGTATATATTTCATAATTTGTTCTTAAAGTTTTTTAATACTCTGTGAGCAACAATTGAGTGAATCACTAATCTGATGCTCAAAAAGAAGATTGTACACCCTTTGTTTTGATTACAAATTTGAATTTTATAAACAAACTATGCGTTTTCGGCCTATATTTTATATATTAATTGTTTCCTAAAGTATATAAACGTTTCTATAATAACTTTATCCAATTTATTCCTTTACACGAATATTAAATGGATTTATTAAACCTATTACCTAGTTGACAATCAAAACAAATGGTGTACATTCTTTTTCTTCAGGCTGAAAATTTCTTAAATTAGTAAGTCGGAAGTAGAATAGGTTTTGTGCAGTTTAGATTATATAAATCATTAAAAGCATATAAAATTAAAAAATATGCTACCAAATTCGATGCAGTCTGCAGCAAAATGATAAGAAACATTAGCCTCGTTGAATAAGGCAATAAAAATATTTGCATGGAGGGGACCTTTAAAGGTCCTCTCCAGGTTCCGGGGAAAAAATGAGTTCATTACATAATATTATAGAACTAAGGTCTACGATCATTATTCCGCAAACTGCATACAATTCGGTTCAGTATATATTTTATTATTTGCTTTTAAAGTTTTTTAATACTCTGTGAGCAACAATTAATCGAGCGAATCTCCAACCTGACGCTGAGAAAGAAGATTGTACACTCTTTGTTTTGATTTCAAATTTAGATTTTTAAACAAACAATGCGTTTTTGGCATTCTTTTAAAATAATAACTGTTTCTAAAAGTAAATAAACGTTTCAATAATTAGTTTATTAAAATTTAAACCTTAAAACGAATAATAAATAGATTTATTAAACCAAATACCTAGTTGACAATCAAAACAAATGGTGTACATTCTTCTTCTCCAGACTGAAAATTAGAAAGTCGGAAGTAAAGTAGGTTTTGTAGAGTTTGGATTATAAAATTTTTTAAAAGCATATAAAATTAAAAATATGCTATTAAATTTTATGGGGTTTGCAGTAAAATGATAAGAAACATTAGCCTCGTTGATTTAAAAAATAAAAATAATTGCTTGGAGGGGACCTTTAAAGGTCCTCTCCAGGCTCCTGGAAAAAAATGAGTTTATAA
>CANNZV010002980.1:23244-77378 GCA_947561585.1 Caprella mutica
GACCAGAATCCTTACGGGGTCTGTCATGAATTTAGAAGTCATCTCAAGAATTTCATGAGGAAGAGTAGCAGAAATTAGCACAACTTGAGTTGCTGGAGGTAGGTATCTGTACACATCGTAGATCTGCTCCTTGAAACCTTTGTTCAGCATCTCATCAGCTTCGTCTAGAACTAAAATCTGCACAGAAAGTTAGTGTAATTAACATAATTCTCTGAGCTTCAATAAATTGAGATTAGTTAGTAAATAAAACCTTCATGTTGATGAAATGGATGTTACAATATTAGAAGTCAATGAACTTCGGATATCACTTGTGAAATAGCTTCATTTGAAGAAGCTCATTACACCAAATTGCTAACTATGTAGAGCCTATCATGTGGAATGAGGACAGTAACATAAAATGAATAAAAAAATACAATAATTTTGATAGATTTTTTTCTCAAATGGATAGTAGTAAGTAGAGAAGCCAAAAATTAATTAATTTGGTGGAGAGCATTACAAAATATATAGTCCTTTTATACATCATATTTCCATTCATTTTTGTACCTTGATGGACCGAGTGCGAAGAGTTCGCCTTCTGATCATGTCATAGACTCTGCCGGGAGTGCCAGACACAACGTGCTGCCCAAAGTCAAGTTTGCGGATATCTTCTCCCAGGTTAGTGCCACCAATGCAAGAGTGGCATTGGACATTGAGGTAATCACCCAAAGCCAGTACAACCTGGAAAATAGCAAGAGGTTTAATGGATTGTAAAGATTATAGCAGCCAGTGAATGAAACTAGAAGATATCAATTCAATCTAATTTTGAATTAAAAAATTATGTAGCAAATTATTCAATTTGTATTCATAGCTAACAATATTGAATAGAATGTTTTATATTGATCAGAAAGTTATTGCAGGATGATAATTCTTATTGTAGTGTCATATGGCAGACTGTAACAATTTTCACAGACCTACCTTTTGAATTTGAACAGCCAATTCTCTTGTTGGGGAGAGAGACAGCACTTGTGTCTCCCTAACACTGATATCCAGTGCCTGGAGGATTGCAATGGAGAAGGTAGCAGTTTTACCTGTACCAGACTGTGCCTGAGCTATCACATCTCTGCCAATGACAATTGGACGAATTGCTCTCTGCTGAATGGCGGAAGGCTTCTCAAAACCTAGAAAATGATTGGTAATTAGATGAGGTACATTTCTTCAACACAATATGCATGTAATTGAATATGAGATGAAATAAGAATGAATAATTAAATTTGTATTTGTGTGTTAGATATCTGTAAGTTAACTAATCACTTTATTTCATAGACTTCATATTCTGAATTACCAATATTAACAAATATGAACATAAGTAGCTACAGAGTGTTCAGTAAATAGTGAAATACTGTTGAAGAGAAAGATTCAGGGCCAAAATTAGTAAATTTGAGATCTCTGAGAGAGATCTACGGTTTTACCATTAATTTAATGGAGTCAGCAGACTTTCAACTATATTAAAGAGTCCAAATATCTTAAGTGGGGAGCAGACCTAATGCATAAATGATAAATCCTTGTAGACTCTTAAGAGTTCCATTTTTTTAAATATATGAATTTTTCTTATAAAATCCTCATTTTTTAAAAAACTGATTATACTGATGCAAAAATACAAAAAGTTAGCCTACACAAACAAAATATGTTTATTTGTGAAGTTACATATATGACATACAGTAGCTGTACCTAGCAAATTTGACCCAGTCTGAAAAGAAGATCTCCACAGACCATGGATTTTTTTTACAGAAATTAGGTAGTGTTGTAAAAAAACATGTTTTTTTTTCAAATGTTTTCTTTTGGCAAAAAAAAACATGTTTTTTCAAATAAAAAACGTTTCTTCATAGTTTCTTTTTGTTTTAAATGCATATCCCACCATATTAAGTTGTTCAAACCAAATGGGACAGTTATATATCCACTGGGAAGCTTTGGAAAGAAGATCAATAGATCCAGTAGCTTGGTGGCTTAGTTTCTTTAAGAGAACAGAGCTATCAAAACTTGCATCTCGGATCTTGGAGCTACCAACCACTAGTGCTGCGTGTGAGAGGAGTTTCTCACACTCCCTCAAAAGAAACCGCCTCACAAACAAACATGCAATGAAACTCCTTTTCATAAAACAGAATCTCCAGTTGGTTGAGGGTTGAACTGATGTTGAATACATTTCACAACCAAGGACCATGCCCGGACTTGGAGAAGCAGGTCCATCAAATGTGAGGAGACTCAAGAGAGTGTTCCAAGTGTATGAAGTTGAGAGTGACGACATAGATATTGAGGACAATCAACCAAGGAAGATACAAAGGATTCTTTCAGAATCAGATGATGAATCAGATGATTTGGAGTCGCATCAGTTATCTTTGATTTCAAAAATTTCATCTGATAATGAAATTTAGATAGTTTAAGTTCAATGTTCAAACGGCTCAACGGTTTAGTGTTAAGTTATGGTTTTTCAAAGGCCAAAGAAAGTCACCGTTATTGACTCATCTTATTAATGAAAATTTGTTTCTTTTCAATTATTATCTTAAGATAATAATTTTCAGCTTTTTCAAAAGTCTGTGGAATTTTGTACACCAAATACAGACTGGTTCTAACCATCTGAAGTGACCTTCTTTTCAGACTGGCTAGGAAGTCGAATTTCTCCTTTACAGTATCTTAAATGTGGCAAACTGGATGTATTTTCTTACTAAACTGGCAACTTTCCTGCCACCCCTTGAATCATGGGAACCGGTAAACTGTTTTCCAATAAATCATCTATTTTGCCCAGTCTGCAGAATATGGGATATTCTCTACGAACAATTTTGAATTAATTTCTATCTTTACATTAATTTTGCTACAAACACTTCTGAATTAATTCCTATATTATAGTCTGTATTTGGAGCACAAAATTCCACTGACTTTTTGAAAAAACTGAAAAAATCCACCATGAATTTCCAGTAATTTGGCTGATCCACTAACATTTTACCTATTTTTCCACCAAAAATTAATTTTTACATTTTTCATCAACTTATCTAGTCCTCCAACATTTTTCCAGTTTCCCCTCCAAAAATTAATGGTAATACAGGGTGGTGCAAAAAAAGGAAACCCATTTTCAAACTAGTTTATGTTACAAACTATCAATGCTAGAAATTTTTTTCTGCATCTATCATGATAAACTATTATAAGTTACGACAAAAATTAAACATCCTACAGCTAATTTTAAAAAAGTAAATAAAAAGGGCTTGCGCGAGCACGAAATATATGAAAAAAATCATAAGAGTATATTTCATTTTATATGGATGTAAACACATTAAATTCTACTATTTTTCGTAAAAAATAAGATAAAAAAAGGTAAAATTGACATCATTATATAAATCAGTTCGCCGTTAATTTGTATCTCCTATTCGATACCCTCAAAATGCAGTTTTAAAAAGAACAAAGAGTTTTTGTTGTGACAAATTTTTTAAACACTGGAAGTTTTACGCAGGTTCAACCACATTTTGAACAACACTTTCTGGAAAGATTTCCAACAACTATAAAACCATATTGACGAATGTTAATGAGTTCAAGACAGAAGAAACCACCTTGAATTTGAACAAAAAGTTATCATGTCTCAGGAAAGAATGAACACATCAAAACATTAATCTTTTTCATGAACAGCATATTAAAGAATACAAAAATGTAAATCAGAAGGTAAGGATTAAATATCATTTAAGAGACATTTCGCCGAATTGTTAAACATGATTTAAGATATTATTCTTTGAAGAAGCATGTAAGGCTCAAACTCTGAAAACTGATTTACCTCACAGTCTAAATAATTTTGTAAAATGGTTTCTGGAAAAAAGTGCAAATTTTGTAGAAGATATCGTGATTGGTGATGAAGATGTATTTCCATGATTGAGAGAGTCAATATAAAATAAACTAGTTTGAAAATGGGTTTCCTTTTTTTTGGCACCACCCTGTATAGGAATTGATAGCTAAATATCCTCCGACATTGCAGGAATTTTTTATTAGAAAAATTGAATATCTGTCGACATATCATTGAAAATTACCACAAAATACAATCTGGGGAATAAATAGATAAAAATCCACCGACTTTACCAGAATATTATTTTTAATGGAGAAAAATTGGAGTTTTACCATGAAATACAGTCACAGTCTGGCCTATATTCACATTAATTTTGCCACGTACAGCGGTACAGAATAAGAGATCTCTACGAACACGTTACCAGTTTCTGCAGAGTGGTATTTTGCCTTCTGTTCTCAGTAAAATAAATGTAAATATAGGAGGAAATTAAGGATTGATTTCTCAGAAAATGTTAAAAATAACCTATATTCTGCAGACTGGGGAAAAAGTGGTCTTTTCTGATGAATTAATTACTTTAAAATACAATAATAAATTAATAGGCATTTAGCCCATGTTTAAAAGTATGGACAAAGTCGCCAATATATTGGCAACTTTTGAGGGGTGAAATTAGTTGAAAAACCTGTAAATAACAAGTACCTAAATCACTCATAAAATAGTCTCTAGAGATACAAATGCATCAGAATTGAAGCATAAGAATGTTTTTAAGTGAAAAATTGTCATTACTCATTCGGAACCAGTCTGCAGAACAAGGACATTTTTAACATTTTCAGTGGGAACAATCCTTAATTTCCCCCTATATTTTCATGTATTTTACTGAGAACAGAAGCCAAAATAGAGGATTTCTTGGAGAACACTTTACCAGTTCCTGCAGTCTGGATTAGGAAGTCAAATTTCTTCTTTAAAGTATCTTAAATGTGGCCTTAAACCAGTCTGTATTTGGTGCACAAAATTCCACTGACTTTTTCAAAAAACTGAAGAAAATCCACATAAATTTGGCTGATCCACCAACATTTTGCTCATTTGCACCACGAAATACAGTCTGGGTCTTAAATGTGACCTAGAACCATTTTCTCAACAGTACCTAAAAGCTGAGTGGCGCACCACATGACGGCGCACCATTGTACATGCTACCTATCATTGATTTCAACATTAATGTCTGTTATGTAGTTTGTAGTATCCGGTAGTTTGTTGCCAGTCTGTATTTGGTGCACAAAATTCCACAGAATTTTTCAAAAAGCTGAAAAAATCTACCATAAATTTCCAGTAATTTGGCTGATCCCCCAACATTTTGCTCATTTTTCCACCGAAAATTAATGGTAACATATGAATAAATAGCTGTAAATCCACTGACTTTACCAGAATGTTATTTACAAAGGAAAAAATTTTACCAACATGTCGGTGGAATTTACCACGAAATACAGACTGGACTGACATCAGGCAGAAAGTTTACAATAGGTAGTTACAACTTACCACATAAAATTATAATTATTACAGTTTTCTATGATAAATTTTATTTTCTATTCCAAATTAAAAATCTCAATCAAAGAATTAAAATGTGTAGTATACCAGTCTGTATTTTGTGGTAAATTCCACCAACATGTCAGTGGAATTTTTCTCCATTGAAAATAATATTCTGGCAAAGTTGGTGGATTTTCAGCTATTTATTAATTATTCCTATATTACCATTAATTTTTGTTCGAAAAATGGGTAAAATATTGGTAGATCAGTCAAATTATTGGAAATTTATGGTGGATTTTTTCAGCTTTTTCAAAAAGTCAGTGGAATTTTGTGCACCAAATACAGACAGGTTAGTATAAACATCGGATTCAAGCACAGTCAGTCATAAATTTGATAGCCTACAACAATTATCAAATTCACTCCATACCTATTACCTATATTAATAATATTATATCATTAATCTTCTTTCAAATTACCTATCTAATAGAATGTACCAGTTTGTATTTCACAGTAAATTCCACCAACATGTTGGTGGAATTATCCCCCCCTTGAAAAGAATTTTCTGGCAAAGTCGGTGAATTATTAGCTATTTATTCCTACGTTACCATTCATTTTCGGTGGATAAATTGGGAAAATGTTGGAGGATTAGCCAAATTACTGGAAATTTATGGTGGATTTTTTCAGCTTTTTAAAAAAGTCAGTGGGATTTTGTGCACCAAATACAGACTGGGTACTACTGCCAGTCTGTATTTCGTGGTAAATTCCACCGACATGTCGGTGGAATTTTTTCCCTTTGAAAATTATATTCTGTCAAAGTCACTAAGTCAGTGGATTTTTAGCTATTTATTCCTGTTACCAAATTGGGAAAATGTCCATGTTTTAAAGTGTGGCAGAAAAGTCGCCAGTTTAGTGAGAAAATTGATCCAGGTTGCCCTAGTTCAAGAGTATGTACCAAGTCGCCTATTAATTGTAGACTTAAAATTTGTGAAAATAAGTATCTTTCACATATATAGATGACTAATGAGCACTTAAATTAGGTTTAAAATAAAAATTGGTGACTCATAATCATAAACGGCGGAACCACGCAATGCGCATCTTTGTTGAAATGTAAACAAAGCAGTCATTTTGTTTTGATATGGCACGCTCCACGGGGATGATTTAGAATTCAAATTGTATATCAGTTTTCTGTTTTCGGTGTTCTTTTGTTATGAATGATGTGGTCACCCAGTGTCTGTATTTCGTGGTAAATTCCACCGACATGTCGGTGGAATTTTTTCCCCTTTGCAAATAATATTCTGGCAAAGTCGGTGGATTTTTAGCTATTCATTCCTATGTTACCATTAATTTTTTGGTGGAAAAATGGGTGAAATGTTGGTGGATCAGCCAAATAACTGGAAATTTATGGTGGATTTTTAAGCTTTTTGTAAAAGTCAGTGGAATTTTGTGCACCAAATACAGACTGGGACTGGTCACTACTTGTCATATTAATTTGATGCTCTCTGACTAATTATCGGAAAAAAAATGAATAACTATGAAAGAAAGTACGCCTCTCTCAGGCTCTCTGTGATTGGCTGGTATCAGTTGTATGCCTCTCTCTCTCTCTCTGATTGGCTTATACGCTCTCAATTAATTTAGGTAGTTATAATAATATAGGTATATTGACGACTGTCGATTTTCAAACTTGGAATTAAATTATGATGACTGGCGACTGCATTACTAATTCTTGTTGACTTATTTTTGAAAAAAAAAAGATGTATTGGCGACTCAATGAACATTCTCTGAAACTAGGCAGGTCGCCACAATTAAGATACTTTAAAGGAGAAATATGGCTTCCTAGTGAAGATTTTACACTTGGAAACATCCTTATGCTTCATGCCTAATGCATGTGTATCTCTCGAGACTTTTAGGAGTAATTTACTTGTTATTTACAAGTTTTCCAACTTATTTAACCCCTCAAAAGCCAGTCTGTAGAATGAGTCTCTTATCCCGCAGAGACTTTGATTTGAGGGAGAGCTACTCTCTGACTCTCAGCAGCAGATTCAGAATCTCCCGCAGCTAAATTAATGGTAACATAGGAATTGATTCAAAATCTCCCGCAGACCAGATTGTATTTGGTGGTAAATTCCAATGATATCTCGGGAGATATTCGATTTCTCTAATAAAAAAATTCCTGCAATGTCGGAGGATATTTTGCTTTTAAGTATTAATTCCTATATTACCATTAATTTTTGGAGGGGAAACTGGAAAAATGTTGGAGGACTAGATAAATTGATGAAAAATGTTGGCAGCTATTTCTCAGATTTTTGAAAAAAGTCAGAGGAGTTCAGCCAGTCTGAAAAGTAGGTATCCTCAGACCCAGGATTTATTACCGAAATAGGGATTTAGGCACAGCAAATTTAGGCACAGCAAATTAAATAGGACTTGGGCGCAGGATTAATCCACAAATCCTGCTCTACTTTTCAGACTGGGAGTTCAGTGCACCAAATACAAACTGGCCTAGTTCCAGAGAAGGTCTTGGAAGTCGGCATAATAATTAACTGACATTTCTATGGTCTGCAGAATTAGTTATTTCTGTGTAGTCGTCACGTTAAAATAAAGCTAGGTACCTCTGTGGTTCTACCTAGTCTTCAAGTTAAAATAAAGCTGTCTCTAAATTCTTATCGGTAGTCATCACATCAAAATAGTGTAAGGGGAGGCCGTGATCCCCAAACATCTATTTCTTGGTAAATAAAGATGGCAGATTTTTCATGAGTTTACTTCAGACAATAACCAGGCTGTAATAACAAAATAAACTACTTAAATAAATGCATCTTATTATTTACATATATGAATCACACATAGAAAGGTGTATCTTACCCTGGTTATGACAATCCTAGACTTGATAAACAATTCATTTCAAACTCACTTAATTGTAGCTACCATAACTTTACATATCTTTGTTTCTGCAAAAACACCATAACAACTATTATCAAGAGCACAAATTAAGGTTTATTAGAGGCATACAAATTAAGGTCTACACTACAGCACATCCAGACCAAGACTGACTCTGACAATTGATTCTTCCTATGAAGTAAACTATACATAACAATTCTTCCCTTTCAGATTCATGTTTTTATGCTATTTATATTGACAATGCTATTTTTTGGTTTAAATTTCAGGTTTATATTTTATGCTATTTATATTTTAACTATGGTATTTTTAAGTTTCAATTTACAGATTTATATTTTAACAATGCTATTTCAATAGGTAGTCATCCCCTAACAATAGTTTGATAATTACGGTCCATAGTACCTACACAAACTTAGGTCCATAGTACACAAACTACAGTCCATAGAAAAAATTAACCTTTCAATTTTTTACGTACCTATAACACTTAAGCAAGAGTTGATTCAATACATGCTTTTAGAATCAACTGTGTTCCAATGACGTAACAGGATTTTCAAACCAATCTTGTAGTGGCCCAGTGTCGCCATATCCATTATCCACCGTGAAATTCCTGTCACTTTTTCTCGTGCAATTTCATAAATTTAACTTATGAAATAACTTATGAACCTACCTACTCTATGAGTAGGTAGGTATATATATCAGACATGTATTGAAACAGTTTCAGACATGTATCAAACTTGTAAATATAGAAAAAGTTGTAGCTAGTCAATGAATATAAGCAAATTATTAAAAATAATGGTTGATCAAGTAATACTGATACAGAATGAGAATACCTAATTAACACAAAATACCTTCCTACTATAAGTATAGCTAAATGTTTGAATTTAAGATTTTCTGTTTTAGACATGTACCAGACAACTGTCTGGAGTCTGGACTTGTACATGTTTAAAAGTATTCACAATTAGCCTAATATTCAAGAAATAATACGATCGGAAAATTTAGATTTCAATTTGATAAATTATAAAGCACTAGTTTATAAACATTACTGTTCGTTTAATTAGGTATTTTGAGTAAATATTTTAAACTGAATGAATGTACAAAGGCTATATAAACGTAGTACCTAGGTAGTTTATTTTGATAATTCTTTAGTGCATTGGGTAAGTTCCGAATTATCAAACGGTTCCACATTTTTGGTCATGTAAGATAAGGGTATACAGGTAATAATTATTGAACTTTTATTTTAATGTGCATCTAAGATACCTGAAGGTTAGGTATAAATTATAATGAACTATGGATACCTACCAATTAGAATGAAAGTTAAATAATAATTATTAGGTAGGTTACTGTATGTAACATGGTATGGTGGTACCTAAGTGGTAACTGCCACTAACTGGTACTGTCTGGTAGGTATAAGGTTAAACAGGCTATTTAAGAGAGGTTTACCATATATAATACATTCTTGATAATATAATAATACAGATTTCACATTATATACGGTAATATACCTTGTAAATAATAAATACCCTTCAAATGGGCTGGCAAATTGGTGGGAAAACATAAGAACATGTCTTGATATTTAGAACTTGTTCAATCACTTCAGTGATGCTATTATGACGTAAGTATTATGATGAACATACCAGTTACAGCTTCAGCGCGATTTGATGACGTCACACGGTCACATTGATGGTGATGCTACGTGATGATGATCACTAAAGACTTTTAGATACGTATACTGTTTTGACCGTTTTGTGTTTAAAGCTGACAAAGCTGATTTGACTAGTGCAGTTATTTTACTTTTAGAGTCTTGTGAGGGACTGAGGGATTTTGTCGGCAATTAATTATGAGGGAGTTTTAGGGAAATTCAAAGTCGGCAATATGATGCAAAGAAGAATTTCTGAATTTGATTAATGTCGGCAAGAGCTTGCCGACAATTGACATTCTCTGGAACTAGGCAAGTAAAATAGTATGTCTCATAAACTCACCATATGTCTTTCCAGCTGGACCAGCTCTCTCCAAAATTCAACAAATTCTCTCCAAAATGATCAAATTTTCATAAATTCTCTCCAAAATAACATTGTAGCATAGGAGAAAAATAGATAAGTAAAACTCGCCATTTGCAATTGAAGGGCTCAAAATAACTGTCACAAACTCGCCATTAAAATGGCGAGTTTGGACATGCTTTATTACTTGGCAATTTATTAATTTCAATCAAAAACTCCCACAGAGAGTCTTGGAAAAATGTTCCATATTCTGCAGACTGGCTCAAAAGTTGCCAATATACCTACTGGCGACTTTGTCCATACTTTAAAACATGGAAAAATGTTGGTGGATCAGTCAAATTACTGAAATTTAAGGTGGATTGTTTCATCTTTTTGAAAAAGTCAGTGGGATTTTGTGCACCAAATACAGACTGGAGAATGTACAGTGGTGCGCCTCTCAGCTTTTAAATACGTTACACGTATCCATTTACTCACTAAAATGGCGAATTTCCTGCCACACTTGGAAACATGTTTAGCCTCTAAAATTCATCTGTTAGCATGAGTCATTTTCCAGAGTGCCACTGACTCACTGAGTCTAAGAGTAACCAACAAACTAGGTTAAGTACCTAGGAAATCTTTGCTAGAAAAATATATATATATCAATATTAGTATCTGTTTGAATTCATCAGAAAGATAGATTCTTACCATATGCATAGATTCCTCTGATGAGATCTTGCTTCAGTCCCATGTTGTCAAAAGTTTGAACAACTTCAACTTCTTCACTTGTTTCAAATTCCACATTGCTCAGATCTTCAGGTAAAGTTCTAGTTGGACGTCCCTCAGCCATGATTTAGAAGAATTTTTAACTACCTATTAACTATATATCTGTCTATAGAATTAGATCAATTGATCCTTGAACCTAGAAAGTTAACAATAAGATGAGAACTGTTAAAGGTCAGTAGTATTTGATGAACGTTTAGTCGAAGGTCTTGCGTGAACTGGAACTGGAACTGGAACTGGATTTCGGGGGGGATTCTAGAATATGGCTTTTCAGCGCCACTGTCCCCCCTCCTGGACCCCTTGACTTCACACCCCCCAGCCCCTTCCGCAGGGCCGAGACCTCCTCCTCCAGTCCTCAACCCCCACCCTCTGGCAGCCCCACTCCCTCCCCCGCAATCAACCCCCTCTCCCTCCACGCCTCCTCCAGAAAACTCCACACCCCATCAAGATTCCTCTCACCAAAGCTCATCACCCCACTCATACTCACCACCCCATATCTCTCCCTCACCTCCATCAGCATAGGACACTCCAGCAGGAAGTGCTCCAAAGTCTCCTCCTCCGCACCACACATCCTACACCCAACCTCCCCACCCCAAAATCTCTCCCTCCATCCCAATCTAAGAGAATTTGTTCTTACTCTGAACAGCAGACATGCTCCCCACCTATTTTCGTACCATTCTCCCCCTATTCCCTCCTTCTCTCTGTACCATACCAATGTACTTCTGCCTTCCACCTCCCTTCTCCATCTACTCTCCTCCCACCTATCAACTATTCTTCCCAATTCCCCGCTATCTAACACCCTCAGGGCCTCCCAGTCCAAACTAAGCTCCGCCATATACTCCTCTATCTTTCTCATCCATGAATTACCACCACCCCTCTCCCTCACCCTCTCAACCATATCCCTCAGTACCTCATTCCCAGTGTTCATCAAGAACCCACCAAACCTAACCTTCATCTTCATGTCCCTTGCCATAGCTGACGAGCACCCTACTTCACCCTGCAGACCTGCCACTGGTGCATAAGTAGGTGCCCTCAAGATCCTTCTCCAAACCCCATTCTCCAATCTCTGCAACTTCCCAATCTCCGTCTTATTCCACACCATAACCTCTCCCGCATGCAACACCCCTGGCAGCACCACACTCTTCCAAAAAGTTTTGCCCATCAGTAGTCTGTCACAGGACCTCTCCACCACTGAGTAGGTTACATTCACCATTCTCTCCGCACTCCTTATCTTTTCCTTCTTATTTTCCCTGAAACAGTCCCTCCTTGCACTCACCAACACTCCCAGATATCTAACTTCCTCCACCACTTCCATCCCCCTGATCACACTCTCTCCAACGTCACCCCCACCATTAAAAACCATACACTTACTCTTCTCCCTACTTATACTCAAACCACAATCCCTTGCACACTCCTCCAATATATCAACCATCTCCCCCGCCTCCTCCCTCGATCTTGCCAACAGCAAGCCATCATCCGCATAAAAAAGCACCGGTATCCTTCTTTGTCCGCTTCTATACCCCAGGCCACTCCTCAGCAATCTCTCTATAATTCTCCCCACCACCATCACAAACAACCTAGGCGATCCTGTGCAACCCTGCCTTATCCCGTTCTTCACTTCCATCTCACCCAACTCCCTTCCTTCACGCCATACCTCAGTCTTATCCCCCCTATACAGCTCCGCTATCACCTGAATCACCCTTGGATCACACTTATAATACATTAGATTTTCAATCAGTGCTTCCCTATCAATGCTATCAAATGCCTTACTGAAATCCACCGCTACCACAACCAACACCTCCTTCCTCATATAGCTCTCCTCCACACAGTTATTCAAAATCCACAAGTTTTCCTCTATCCTCCTTCCTTCCGTAAAACCAGCCTGCAAACCACTCACCCTTCCATCAAACATCTCCTGTCCCACCAATCTATCTTTGACCATACCCATGAACAGCTTGTACCCTACATTTGTTAGAGCCACAGGTCTATGCTGCATAGCCTGTGGCTTGCTTACCTTGGGAATCATTACTGTTTTTGATTTCTTCCACTCCTCCCTAACCCTACCTCTTTCCAGCACCCCATTGTACACCTCAACCATACCCTCCAAACATTTGTCACTCCTACACATAGCCTTATATAGTTCTCCCTTAATACCATCAGGACCTGGTTGCTTTCCACCTTTCACTTTCTTTATTCTCCTCTCCACATCCTCCTTCACGAACTCAACATCACCCATCCACTCCTCCACACCCGACACCACCCTCAACCTTACAACTCCTGGTATACTTCTGTCCTCTCTCTCAATTCTTCTTCTCTCCAGAACCTGAATTCCAATTTCTCTGTCTCTTTCATATTGTTGCCTTCTCTCTCCATTCCAAACTTCCTCTACTCTATTTTCCATCTTTTGATATATCTCTTTCCAACCACTCATCATCAACTCCCTTTCTAATTCTTCTCCTATTTCTTCTCCATTTACTCCATATAACTTTGCTCTTTTTTTCTGAGACTCTCTCCCTTGGAGTTTCTCAATCATTTTCCACTTCTTCTTGCCATTTTTATTCAATCTCACTTCCTCAGCTACTCTTCTCTCATATCCCATCTTCACCTCCCTCACTAACCTCTTTACTTTTTCTTTTTGCTCTCTATAAAGAGTCCATGCTCTATCTCTCTCCTCACCTTCTACTCTCCTTTTCCTTCTGTTTAGAACTCTCCTGTATTTTATTTCCATTCTGATTTCACTATTCATCCATGGTTGATCAATCACCCTCCTACTAATTTTTCCTATCCTTCTCCTACCATTTCTTCTCAGACATTCATTAGCTTTTTCCTGTACTATTCTCTCCCAATCATTTATATCCATATTTACTATTCTATCTATCTCTCCTTCCACCTTGCTCACAAATTCATTCATCATAGTTTCATCATCCACCTTATAGTAACTATTCTCATCATATTCACATTCCCTTCTTTTTAACTTTTCTTCCTTCACTCTGAAAACTCCAGACATGTAGCAGTGGTCCGACATATCAAACATTTCCTTCCTCTCGTCTATAACCATCCCCTCAAATCTCCTATACATCATCTCATTCACCAAATAATAATCAATTACACTTCTTTCATTCCCCTGCACCCTGGTATACTTCCCCTCACATCTCTCATCCACATTTAGCATCACCAAGTTCCACTTCTGCAAGAAGTCCAACATAATTTCCCCATTCCTATTTAATTCCTGTTCCCCCAAAAAACCTACATGCCCATTAAAATCTCCTAAAACAACAAGAGCCCTGTTCTCTGGCATCCTTCCCAAAATCTGATCCAAATATCTATATATTTCCCTATTCCTGTCCAAATCCCTAGTGTCCATATACACTAGAACCATCCAGAAACAAAATTTTCCCACCCTCACCTCTGATGCCAGTAAATCTCTGCAGTCACAGTCGATCTTCTCCATCTCCACTTCCCCCTCATCACTTGTTAGCATCATCATTCCTCCCCCCTTCTTATCACTCATCTCTCTCATCCTATCTATTATATTAACATCATCTCCCCACTCCACTCTTTTGAATTTTTCATGAGTTTCAACCAATCCAATTATCCTTACTTCATTCGCCTCCTTCTCTTCTCCCATTCTTCTCATAACATCTATAGCCTTCACGTCAGTCAGTCCCTGCACATTTATCATATCGATTCTCACCAGACTACCTCCCCCTCCCACTCTACCACCTCTCAATCTCAGTCCCTTATACTCCTCCATTCCATCCCCTTTCACCTTCTCTACCCTTCATTTGTTATTCGTATCGCCAGGTTTTTGTTCTACCTTTCCTCCTTCTGCTGATGTACTTGTTTGTTCCCTTTGCCAGCTCTCCACCCTCTTTACTATCTTTCCCTTTCTTATGTATATATTCTCTCCCTCCCCTCTCCTTTTCCACAATTCTTCCCTTATTTTCTTATCCTGTATTCTTTCATTTCTAGTTAAATCAGGCATTATCATAACCCTCTTAAACCTATCTCCCATCTTCCTCAAATTTTTCGCTTTTCCTATCACCGCCCACTTCTGACCCACCGTCTCCATTCTGACCAGTGTCGGCACTTCCCTATTATTGTTCTCTTCCTCTCGTCCTTTCCCCCCTCTCAATCTAGTAATTTCAGCAATGTGTGTATTTCTTATACCTAACTTAACCTCAATTATTTCTATCAACTTCTCCCTATCATCTCTGTCTCCTCCCTCCCCCAAACCGTACACCACCAAATTGCAAACTCTCTTCTTTCTCTCATCATCCTCCTTCACTTCACTCATCACTTCCTCTTTTATCTCCTTCACAATTTCCTCTTTTTTTCCTACTTCTGCCTCCATTCTAACATCTAAGTTAATTTCTTCTGTTGGTCTTTCTCCCATTACCAATTTTCTCCCTATTTCTTCCTTAATTTCTGCAATCACTTCCTCCTTAATTTCTCTCTTTACTTCACTCTTTACTTTCCTTAGTTCTACAAAGAATCTCTCCATTTCTCCCTTCATCTCCTCATTTAATTTCCTCAAATACCTATTTTCCTCTTCTAAGCTTTTCATCCTATCCTTCGCTCCCTTCACAAACTCCTCGCAATTACCACACACCCACATCGTGCTATCCGCCAAGCTCTTAAAACTCTCAAAATCCTTCTTGCTTAACCCACCACACCCGCAATGATACCATTTATCGCAAACATCACATTGGATTCCATTTTGTCTCTCCCCCACCTTCTTACCACATCCAACCCCCCCACATACCCCTGCCATCTCTCTCGGATTATCATTCAGGCTAAAAGCTCCAAAGGCACCAGAGGGCATGGGTTTTGCACTGGCATCTGAGGTAACCCCCTTTGATCGGGGCTTGGTTGGTGATCTTTCTACACCCCCCATCACTTATCTTGACTTCACAAAAACAAAATAGAACTTCACCGACGAAAGAGACACGTTGCGACCGCACACGCGCGAAATTTTTTACTGTAGAAAAAAAGCGGTGTTTTTATGATGAGCAGAATAATTTCTAAATCAGATGGAACTGATTCGTGTTTCTGATAAGTTATTAAACTCTGTCGATGAGTTCAATTAATTAATTCGAACAGTTTCTAACCAGATGGTAATTTTCATTCTATTGAATATCCACTTTTTACTTTACCGATTACGGATATTATGATTTTAACACAACTGTTCACAAAAGAGATCTTAAATCAAGCAATTTAACAAAGATTAATTGTTTTATGTAACCGACGTTGGCCCGATACTGCAACGTTATCAGGGATACTTGACACATCCTCCCTTCCTCGACTTCTCTGATCTTGTCTCCCAGCCACAGACAGCTCATCTTGGCTTCAAACAACAATCTTGAGCGCTCTCCTCATTCATAGTTGATCCATTCTCATTTCATTTTGTATCTGCGATGCAGCCACATTCTTATAAACAACGTACCTATATCGATTCGATTTCTTATTTATTGCTGGGATATCGAATCGATGGATTGTTCTATCGAATCGACAGACCATTGTTTGTTGGAATCGTGCTCCTCTCTTTCAATTCCGCCCTCAACTCCACTTATCCACTCCCTCTGCAATACCTTTTCTTGAATCTTCTCCACTCATTGTCCTCGCCTCATCCACATCAACATGCGCTCAATCCAAGTATTATTTTTTGTCTCCATCATCCCACTCAATCCACTCTGGCATAGCTCCCAGCATCCTCCTCACCAAGTCACTGCTTCCCTGTAGGCTTCCTTCCTTCTCAGGTATTATAGACTTCCTCTCACCACTTTACTCTTTATTGTTGCTATCCCTATTTCACATGGCATATCTAGGTGCTCAGTGCTGGCCTATCTAATTAATGCTGGCATATCTAATTAATGCTGGCATATCTAGGTGCTCTAATGACCCATCTTAGTGTTGCGTTCTCCTGTCTTTGTAACTTTCCTATGTCCTCTTCCTCATAGGACAAGTAGGATCAGTGGCAAATAATTGTGCTCAAATAATTTAAGTTCAACCATACTGCATAACTGCAGTGACGGGTGTGAAGAGAGGACAATGAATATACAAATGTATATGATGCCATATTGTGTAGATTTACCCGCATTAACCAACTATAAATTTACTTTGACTCTTCTCTATTATAGTAACCCAGTAAACATTACAATGTTGGGGTCTTTCCCATTTGACGACCCCCACCAGATTTAATTTAAATTAACTCTTTGATATGTATTTTTGTCCATAGAATCTGAAAATCAAATCCGTTTTTTGTAGAAACTAATACTTTTTGAGATATGAGGGTTTAAAGTTATTTATTTCCTATGTATTACTGAAGGATTGAGAACTTTGAAAAAACTGGTGTTTCATTGAAATTACTTAAACAATATAGATTTTTTACATGAAACAGTAATGTAATTTGTTGTATCCGCTAGTTTGTTGTACGACACACTTCATGATTGATTAATGACCTGGCAGGGGGGCTTGGGGGGCGGCACGCACCTCTAAATACATATATGGGATATATTTCTAGTTTCCGTGATATTTTCAATTTATTACTTCAATGCTGATATATGTGTAATGGGGGGCTTGCCGCCCCCCATACCCCCCTGCCAGGTAATTAAACAATCATGAAGTGTGCAATACAACAAACTAGCGGATACAACAAACTACATTACGGCTATCTTTGACCAAAATTGGCCAGGATGCGTGAAAACACGAGTTTTTTCAAAGTTCCCAATCCTTCAGTAATACATAGGAAATAAATAACTTTAAACCCTCATATCTCAAAACATATTAGTTTCTACAAAAAACGGTTTTGATTTTCGGATTCAATGGACAAAAATACGTATTAAAAAAGTAATTTGAATTACATTTGGTGGGGGTCGTCAAATGAGAAAGATCCCAATGTTGACCCAATTCAGAACGAAACACTCGGCCAACGTTGTCATGCCGGTCTCGGTTTATTGGGCCAGCAAAGGCCCGACGTAGACCAACTTCACCGATGTTCACCAGCCCAGAACAGTATAACCACGTATAAACGACTCATTTGTACCGGCAATACTTAAAGCTAGCGTTGTAGTGATAGTGTTGCATTGGCCTAGTGCAAATACGACATTTTTTCAACTCACTGACCCAGTTCTGGGAAACAATAACTCATAAACGTCTTACTAATGAATTATAAACCTGTTATTTATACATAATGTTTTCGATGCCATACCGGTCTACAGCCATTGCTATTTTTATATTATATGTGTACTAGATTACGCTATACAGAGCACGTAAAGACAACAGTTACTTATCACAATGTAGCAACCGTCCTATAATTTTTTTTTTAAAGACAATATTTTTCCATTAAAAACAAGAAGGATACATCTTGTATATCAAAATCTGGGGGAAACAATATACAACAATATACAAAATCTGTATTATTTTACCTACGCTAATTTAACCAAGTAATAATATTTTTATTCAAAATTGAATAGAAAGTTTAATTTTCAATATGAATATGAACTATGAATACTAAATACATTATGAATACTAAATATATGAATTAACTAACGGCCAGGATCATATTTACAAATGATATAAATGAAGTGTTAAATTAATAAATGAAGGGATAACAGGCCCATTTATAATAAATTGACAGAAACGGCTACAATTTGAAATATATACCTAATTGAGGATATTAAATTGGTTATTTGGCGTGATGAAAAATTGGGAGAGATCGTTTGCACCTAACCTGTCTGATTTGCCGGCGATGACTGCCAAATAGACCAGTAAAATGTTTATACTGGTACCTACATCAAAAAGTCACTAGATTGGTTAACCAATTAATATTTTCCTTCATTGGGCCAGTGCTGTTTGGTAGCCGTTGGCCCAGTGTCGTTTTCATTACATTGGCCTAGTGTGTAATAGCAAAAGCGTGACAATGCCCGATCGTGACTTTATTTTTCGAACGTTACCGACGTTGGCTCGAAAGTGCAATGTTATAAGGGAAATCATTAATTATTGCCCCTATTTCATATTATACTATTCTTTCTGTGGAAATACAATATTCGATAACAATCGCAATCCATCTGACAAAATATCGGATTGATGAGCTACTGGACAACTCCACCACTCCACATAAACTATACAAGCGATCTGTCGATGATGAGCGATCGTGCCAAAAAGTGCGATCGGTCAACTACGGACGATCAGCCATGATAATTAGTGATCAAGTGAAGTTGAACAATCATGTGATTATTAAAGCAATCAGGCGATGGTGAGCGATAGGGCGGCAATATACGATCGGTCAACTGTAAACGATTGGGCGATGATAGTGATCGTATGTATTTCTTTCTCCTATATCATCGCTCAGCGCAGTTTTATGATGGACAAAGTTGACAGGTCGATAGATACCAATTACCAAGTCCTTACGTCATTTTTTGAGTATTGGTATGTAAATGTATTTATGATGCAACTATAATTAAATTCTTTCTTTTGTTTTTATACCCACTGATTGTTTTTCCTCACTAATTAATATCATTTATATTTAAAGATCTATTGTATTCGGATACGTCAATGATTGAACAATTATATTGAACTATTTTTTACAATTAAATTCCATTTTATTATAGTGCAATTACAACATCGAGCATTAAAAATGACAAGTTTTAATTTTTGATCTTCGTGAATTATAATAATTATTCTTCTATAAATAGTCATACATATAATCCTTAATTGTTCATATATTCTAGTAAAACTCACCACATTCAAACTACTTATGAACACTTCATCGTCAGAATTCTCCTAAATAGGAAATATACGTGATATATTTATTAATCTATATGGTGTGTTACCTCGTGTATCCTATACACTTTATTGCGTGTCCAGACAATTCGTCGCGAGGACAATTTGTCGTGGACAATTCGCCGCATACAATTCGTCGCGGACAATTCATCGCGGACAATTCGTTGCGGACAATTCGTTGAGGACAATTCGTCGTGGAAAATTCGTTGCGTACAGTTTTCTATATTGTTTTCTATATTCGTTTAATAAATTTTTAACTCAAATTCAACACAATTTTATACCATTTTTTAATTCTTCAAATTACATCCAGAGATTTTGAGTTGGTTTGATTTGAGGTTTTTAGATTTATATAAATTACTCTAGTACTCGTATTGTTGATACCAACACACAGAGAACGGTTTTGTTAATTTTACAAAACGCATTTTGTCGATAACATTTGGTTATGGTAATAGGAAAATTTTGTTATATTAACCATCAATTGAGTTAAATCAGCAATAAAATATTGTTCAAAGATTTCTTCACTGCAACAAAACATTTTTTCAAGTTAACAGTACAATTTTTATTATGGAATATTGTTAAGGTTACTAAAAAAGTTTTGTTCATATTAACTTAAATATTGCTATGATAGCAATAAAATATTGTTATATGTTTTTTTATTTATGACAAAATGTTTTTGTAGTAGTAATTTGAAAAATTTAGTTAAAATGTAACATTATTGTTTAACAAAATACCTTTGTCTTTATAAATAATAATTTCGCTACAATAATATTATAATTTTGTTGATATATTTTTTACTATTAACAAAATTATATTGTCAGTAATAATAATTGTCTGCCATTTCTTTTTTATTATCATGCTACATATAAATTTTAAGTTACCACAATATGTATTCATTGTTCGTACAGAATCAATATCTATAAATTTATACGTGTTTCTTGAGTGCTATTTTGCATCGATATTTCTACTTCTGTCCCACGCGTGATGTCCCTCGTCTGTTTTACGCGGGAAAAAGTAATACATTGAGTCTTGGTGCAAATCTTAATGGTAAAAATATTGATACATATTGCAGCAAGTTCATTCAAAGGCCTTATTTGCGTATCATAACTACGTAAGTAAGGATACACACAGAGATGGGCGGGAAAGTACTTCCCAAGTACCAAGTAAAAGTACTAAGTAACAAGTAAGTACTTCAAGTACTACTTCAAGTACTTTCTAAAAAGTACTTTGAATAATTACTTAGAAGTACTTTTTACAAGTACTTGTTACTTTCCAAGTAAAAAGTACTTTGCAAAGTACATATTTTCCTTTCAGTCAAGAGATTTTAAAAGATTAGTTCTAAAATCTCTACAAAATTAATTCTTTTTCTCATCAAAACTGTATTTACAGCAACTGGATAAAAAGTAGAGTTTGAAGAGGTCCAACATGTTAGAAAATTGTTTGTCAAGCAGTAGAATCGAAAACTAAGACTGTAAGACATTGTATACTTTTATGTGACGGTGAATATTTATATATTCTGACATACAATCATGTATAGAGACTATGAGTTATATTGACCAATTTAAATACATTGAATATAATTATTTTGTGATACCTAGATATCACAACCAATATTTACCAAACACATTGACGAATTATAAGCTTGTGGACGTGTACAGTGAGTCACTGTGATGATGTACTATCTGAGAAAAGAGTCACTGTGATGATGTACTATCTGAGAAAAGAGTCACTGTGATGATGTAGTATCAGAGAAAAGAGTCATTGTGATGATGTACTATTAGAGAAAAGAGTCACTGTGATGATGTACTATCATAGTAAAGAGTCACTGTGATGATGTACTATCAGAGAAAAGAGTCACTGTGATGATGTACTATCAGAGAAAAGAGTCACTGTGATGATGTACTATCAGAGAAAAGAGTCACTGTGATAATGTACTAACAGAGAAAAAAGTCACTGTGATTATGTACTGTCAGAGAAAAGAGTCACTGTGATGATGTACTATCAGAGAAAAGAGTCACTGTGATGATGTACTATCAGAGAAAAGAATCACTGTGATGATGTACTATCAAATAAAAGTCACTATGATGATGTACTATCAGAGAAAAAAGTCACTATGATGATGTACTATCAGAGAAAAAAAGTCACTATGATGATGTACTATCAGAGAAAAGTCACTGTGATGATGTACTGTCAGAGAAAAGAGTCACTGTGATGATGTACTGTCAGAGAAAAGAGTCACTGTGATGATGTACTGTCAGAGAAAAGAGTCACTGTGATGATGTACTGTCAGAAAAAAAAGAGTCACTGTGATGATGTACTGTCAGAAAAAAGAGTCACTGTGATGATGTACTATCAGAGAAAAGAGTCACTATGATGATGTACTATCAGAGAAAAGAGTCACTGTGATGATGTACTATCAGAGAAAAGAGTCACTGTGATGATGTACTGTCAGAGAAAAGAGTCACTGTGATGATGTACTATCAGAGAAAAGAGTCACTGTGATGATGTACTATCAGAGAAAAGAGTCACTGTGATGATGTACTACCAGAGAAAAGAGTCACTGTGATGATGTACTATCAGAGAAAAGAGTCACTGTGATGATGTACTATCAGAGAAAAGAATCACTGTGATGATGTACTATCAAATAAAAGTCACTATGATGATGTACTATCAGAGAAAAAAGTCACTATGATGATGTACTATCAGAGAAAAAAAGTCACTATGATGATGTACTATCAGAGAAAAGTCACTGTGATGATGTAATGTCAGAGAAAAGAGTCACTGTGATGATGTACTGTCAGAGAAAAGAGTCACTGTGATGATGTACTGTCAGAGAAAAGAGTCACTGTGATGATGTACTGTCAGAAAAAAAAGAGTCACTGTGATGATGTACTGTCAGAAAAAAGAGTCACTGTGATGATGTACTATCAGAGAAAAGAGTCACTATGATGATGTACTATCAGAGAAAAGAGTCACTGTGATGATGTACTATCAGAGAAAAGAGTCACTGTGATGATGTACTATCAGAGAAAAGAGTCACTGTGATGATGTACTATCAGAGAAAAGAGTCACTGTGATGATGTACTACCAGAGAAAAGAGTCACTGTGATGATGTACTATCAGAGAAAAGAGTCACTGTGATGATGTACTATCAGAGAAAAGAATCACTGTGATGATGTACTATCAAATAAAAGTCACTATGATGATGTACTATCAGAGAAAAAAGTCACTATGATGATGTACTATCAGAGAAAAAAAGTCACTATGATGATGTACTATCAGAGAAAAGTCACTGTGATGATGTAATGTCAGAGAAAAGAGTCACTGTGATGATGTACTGTCAGAGAAAAGAGTCACTGTGATGATGTACTGTCAGAGAAAAGAGTCACTGTGATGATGTACTGTCAGAAAAAAAAGAGTCACTGTGATGATGTACTGTCAGAAAAAAGAGTCACTGTGATGATGTACTATCAGAGAAAAGAGTCACTATGATGATGTACTATCAGAGAAAAGAGTCACTGTGATGATGTACTATCAGAGAAAAGAGTCACTGTGATGATGTACTGTCAGAGAAAAGAGTCACTGTGATGATGTACTATCAGAGAAAAGAGTCACTGTGATGATGTACTATCAGAGAAAAGAGTCACTGTGATGATGTACTACCAGAGAAAAGAGTCACTGTGATGATGTACTATCAGAGAAAAGAGTCACTGTGATGATGTACTATCAGAGAAAAGAGTCACTGTGATGATGTACTATCAGAGAAAAGAGTCACTGTGATGATGTACTGTCAGAGAAAATAGTAACTGTGATGATGTACTATCAGAGAAAAGAGTCACTGTGATGATGTACTATCAGAGAAAAGAGTCACTGTGATGATGTACTATCAGAGAAAAGAGTCACTGTGATGATGTACTATCAGAGAAAAGAGTCACTGTGATGATATACTATCAGAGAAAAGAGTCACTGTGATGATGTACTATCAGAGAAAAGAGTCACTGTGATGATGTACTATCAGAGAAAAGAGTCACTGTGATGATGTACTTTTCGCCCATCTCTGGATACAAACTAGTAGGTATCTATGTAGTTATTGATTGATAAAACATAGTAAGAAACTAGGTAGGTAGGTGGGAATTGATAAATATTAATAGATAGCTATTATAAAAATATTCAATTGAAATGTTCTATTGCTTGTTATTATAAAAAAAGAAAAGATACGAGATCAATAGAATATTAAATAATATTCATTTATAATAACTTTAAAAGGCATATTGCTTATAGTTCATTCCAATCCTACTTCTACCATGTCCAGGATGGCTGAGAGGTTAGCGCCGCAGACTGGAGTGTGGAGATCGTCGGTTCGATTCCAGGATACACCACTTCATTTCTATGTTCATTTCTTACCATTTAATTTGTATATAACAACTTGTAACATTGAACTAATGGATATACAGCCAAATTAACATATACACTATATGCAATAAAATAAGAAATAGTAATTAAAACAGCATAATCTATTATTTCAGTTAAAATAACTAGATGATTTTGTTGCTACAAAAAATTATTTGTGTTGCTTTAAATATACTTTTTGTTGACATAACAAAATACATTTTTTGAAGTAACAGTATTGTAACGTTACTATAACTAATAAGCTCTAGTTACTGTAACCTTGAAAATTCTAGTGTAACCATAACAAAAACCCTTAACAAAAAAATATATTTACTGTAACAAAATTATTTTGATGGCTCATAGTTGACTAACTTATTTTGTTGATACAACCAAAAACTAACTTTTTTTTGTTGTATCAACAAAACCGTTCTCTGTGTGAAGTCTTGATATTATTTTATTGATTTTATTTATTTCAAATGTTTAATAATTTACTTCGAAATGTGGAACAATTATTTTCAAATTAATGGAAGATTAATTATTCACCAGAAAAATCCTTTGTATTGTAGATACCAAGTTTTGTACATATTGTATTATTTATTAATTTGAAGATTTGAAAGAAATGAAAATTATTGAGAATAAATGGTAAAATTAAATATGAAACAAATTAATAATATTAAATATGGCAAAAGCGAAAATATGGTGAAAAATTTTCCGCAACGAATTGTCTGCGACGAATTGTCCTAGCACCACTTTATTGGTGTGTTATTTAGTGTATCCTATAGCACTCTATTGTTGTGTTACCTCGTGTATCCTATAGCACTCTATTGTTGTGTTACGTCGTGTATCCTATAGCACTCTATTGTTGTGTTACCTCGTGTATCCTATAGCACTCTATTGTTGTGTTACCTCGTGTATCCTTTAGCACTCTATTGTTGTGTTACTTCGTGTATCCTATAGCACTCTATTGGTGTGTTACCTCGTGTATCCTATAGCACTCTATTGTTGTGTTACCTCGTGTATCCTATAGCACTCTATTGGTGTGTTACCTCGTGTATCCTATAGCACTCTATTGGTGTGTTACCTCGTGTATCCTTTAGCACTCTATTGTTGTGTTACTTCGTGTATCCTATAGCACTCTATTGGTGTGTTACCTCGTGTATCCTATAGCACTCTATTGTTGTGTTACCTCGTGTATCCTATAGCACTCTATTGGTGTGTTACCTCGTGTATCCTTTAGCACTCTATTGTTGTGTTACCTCGTGTATCCTATAGCACTCTATTGTTGTGTTACCTCGTGTATCCTATAGCACTCTATTGTTGTGTTACCTCGTGTATCCTATAGCACTCTATTGGTGTGTTACCTCGTGTATCCTTTAGCACTCTATTGTTGTGTTAACTCGTGTATCCTATAGCACTCTATTGGTGTGTTACCTCGTGTATCCTTTAGCACTCTATTGTTGTGTTACCTCGTGTATCCTATAGCACTCTATTGGTGTGTTACCTCGTGTATCCTATAGCACTCTATTGGTGTGTTACCTCGTGTATCCTATAGCACTCTCTTGTTGTGTTACCTCGTGTATCCTATAGCACTCTATTGGTGTGTTACCTCGTGTATCCTATAGCACTCTATTGGTGTGTTACCTCGTGTATCCTATAGCACTCTATTGTTGTGTTACCTCGTGTATCCTATAGCACTCTATTGGTGTGTTACCTCATGTATCCTTTAGCACTCTATTGTTGTGTTACCTCATGTATCCTATAGCACTCCATTGGTGTGTTACCTCATGTATCCTTTAGCACTCTATTGGTGTGTTACCTCATGTATCCTTTAGCACTCTATATGTGTATTACCTCGTGTATCCTATAGCACTCTTTATGTGTATTACCATTCTTGCAAGTTTCTTTATCCCGAAAGTTGTTAACATATTCCTTTTGAATGGTATTATACTAAGATATTCTATTATAGTACGTTATAATTCATACACCCATAGTAATAATATGCTACTGTGATACAGAACTGGATTAATTATGATTACAGTGATATCCAATTAATATATCTGCTCTAAAATACAAATAGCATAAAGTAATTTAAGTCTAAAAAAGTTAAAATTTATCAATTAATTTATGTTTTAATTGCTATAATTAATTCATTATACTTACAATTAAATTATAATAAAATAAAAAAAGTGAATATATAAAACAAATGAAAAAATCCATAAAACAATTTCAAGATTATTATAACGGCTGTTTCTGAAGAGGATTTTACAAGAAACAAAATATTTTGGCCCAAGCTGACATTTTTTATACGGGGCTGTCATATTAACGATGGTGTCAATATGGAGACGATAAATGGACGACACGTCAGGATTTGGTATGGGGATCATCAGGTGAAAAATACATGCCTCTAATATACCTATATTTTTGCTATACAAACACACTATATTGTCATTATTTAGTATCTTTGATTTGATAATTGAAACGGTCTATTAATTTTATTATGGTGTAGTTTATACCTAAATATATTGCAAAAATAGTACAGTGAAACTCCTGAGTTATGAAGTATTGGTTACTTCATAACTCAGAGCCACTTCATAATTCGTGTGTACTGATTATTTTCTTTGATTAAAATAATATAGAATTTTTGTTATTGAGGGATAACTATGACAATTATTATTCTTATATGGATGTGCTGTATGCACTAAATTTTATACAAAATTGAGGTAATTAAACAAATAGTAAGTAAATGTTGTGGGAAATCAATATAGCAACTCACTAATGAACAAAAATTAATATATATCATGGCTGTAGTCATTTATGCCTAAATTTAAATCATTAACAAAAAATACACATCATTTAAATCTCAAACAATATACAGAAAACACAGTTTATACTTAATATAACCGATTTTTTGATAATCTAAACTTTATAGTAAATCCTTGCCTTCCTGATTCACATTTTCACATATAATACTCCATTATAAGATAATACACAATTATAGGTGGTATCCTATAATTGGATATCATCCTTTAATAATTATTGTGTATCATCATACCTACAATTGGGTATTAGCTTCCCTGATAACATTGCACTATCAAGCCAACGTCGGTAAACGTATGCAAAGTAAAGGCACGACCAGGCATTGGCACGACAATGCTATTACTCACTGGGCCAATGCAATGAAAACGGCATTGGGCCAACGTTTGCCAAAGAGCACTGGCCCAATTAAGGAAAACATTGGTTAACCAATCCAGTGATTTTTTGACGTACTAGTATACTTATTATATGGTCTACCGGTTTTATTTTACAGTTATCGACAGATAATCAGAGAGATTAGGTGCAAACGATGTCTCCCAACTTTAATCACACTAAATAGCCAATTTAATATCATCAATTAAGTATATCTTTGAATTGTAGCCGTTACTGGCAATTTAGTATAAATAGGCCTGTTATCCCTTCAATTATTAATTTAACACTTTATTTACTTCATTCATAAAAATGAGCTTGGATGATAGTTATTCATATATTTAGTATGAAAAGTTATTTTTCCCTTTGAAATAATTATTCACATTGAAAATTATAGTTTCTACTTAATTTTAAATGAAAATATTATTATTTGGTTAAAATAGCGTAAGTGAAATAATATAGATTTGAGTTCGAATCATAATCTGATAAATTATTTTTCCTAACTTCGATCTGTAAAATGTATTTGTAGGACAGTTAATACATTGTTAGAAGTAACTGTTGTCAGAAGTAACTCTGTCTTTCAATACATTGTCTTTCGATACATTGTCTTTCAATACATTGTCTTTCAATACATTGTCTTTCGATACTTTGTCCTTCGATACTTTGTCTTTCGATACTCTGTCTTTCGATACTCTGTCTTTCAATACATTGTCTTTCAATACATTGTCTTTCGATACATTGTCTTTCGATACTTTGTCCTTCGATACTTTGTCTTTCGATACTCTGTCTTTCGATACTCTGTCTTTCAATACATTGTCTTTCAATACATTGTCTTTCGATACATTGTCTTTCAATACATTGTCTTTCGATACATTGTCTTTCGATACTTTGTCTTTCGATACTTTGTCTTTCTATACTTTGTCTTTCGATACTTTGTCTTTCTATACTTTGTCTTTCGATACTTTGTCTTTCTATACTTTGTCTTTCGATATTCTGTCTTTCGATACTTTGTCTTTCGATACTTTGTCTTTCGATACTTTGTCTTTCGATACTTTGTCTTTCGATATTCTGTCTTTCGATATATTATCTTTCGATACTTTGTCTTCCGATACTTTGTCTTTCGATACTTTGTCTTTCGATACTTTGTCTTTCGATACTTTGTCTTTCGATATTCTGTCTTTCGATATATTATCTTTCGATACTTTGTCTTTCGATACTTTGTCCTTCGATACTTTGTCTTTCGATACTTTGTCTTTCGATACATTGTCTTTCGATACTTTAAATTGTCCTTCGATACTTTTTCTTTCGATACTTTGTCTTTCGATATTTTGTCTTTCGATACTTTGTCCTTCGATACTTTGTCTTTCGATACTTTGTCTTTCGATATTCTGTCTTTCGATATATTATCTTTCGATACTTTGTCTTTCGATACATTGTCTTTCGATACTTTAAATTGTCCTTCGATACTTTGTCTTTCGATACTTTGTCTTTCGATACTTTGTCTTTCGATACTCTGTCCTAGTACCGTGATTTGGTAACTAAAGCGGAGGATACCTGCAAAAACTCACTATTGATTGGAAGTTTTAATTTGCATAAAAAAACTTCTACATTGTAATTGGTTGTCATACTTGCATTTTACATTTTCACTTCTGAAATATGACTTTCAATTCTGCCAATTCATTATTCACTTTTGTCAACTTGACTTGGAAAAGGTATAGTTATACCTCAAGAACTATCGTTTTCTATGATTTAAACAAAGAAAACTACTTCATAACTCAGGAGCATTTCATAACTCAGGTTCTTCATTACTCGGGTGCTTCATAAAAAAAACTTCATAACTCAGGAGTTTTACTGTACTATTAAGTATTAACTAATTAAGTGGATCATTTCATATATAAATATAACATTTATGGCTCAACATATCTGAACTCACATAAAAACTTTAATGGGTATTTACTTTACTCCATACTATTTTCCAAAAGTTAAATTCTTCTCATTTACTTGGTTGGTAGCGTGGTTATTAAATATTTCCGAGCGGTCATTTATTTACATGGGAAACGATTCTCCCTTGGGAGAATACATAATCAATTGGTTTAATTTACTGTTAATTATATTACTGGTCAATTAATAATCACTATTAATCACTTCATTAATTACCAAAAGAACAAGGTTAATACAAAATTACTTGTACTCTATAATCAAATAATAAATTTGATGTACTCTGTACATAAACTATAAATTAACTTTATTTATAATAATTCAATTGAAAGAATGATGAACCTAAAAGGAGAATTCAAATGAACTAATTTACAACATTAGTTCAAACTTTTGAGGTCGAAGATTTCACTTTTGTCAATACATAAGTTCAAAATTTAGATTCGCATGGCTTATAAATTGAACATAATTTAAAAAAAATGCTAATATTGTAAAATGTAAAGGTTTGCAGGATTAAATTTACACACAGAGAAAGGATTAGTTGAATCAAATCAAATTTGATTTGTTTTGACTCATATGAATGGGTTATTTTTGCCCCTACCTACGTGGTGAGTTGCAAGTACTACTTAAAAGTAGTTAAATTGACGTTGGTTAAAACAAAACAGTCATTTGACTCACTCTTAAACTTAAAAAAAGTTGCGCCAACTCGCATAGTAAGTTAATTTATACACCAGATACATTGGATTAACAGTCTTTGTGAGTTACTACAATACACTCTGTCATAGTTGTTTCAACATACTTTAAAATTCTCAAAAAAAAAAAAACTTTTAACTCCCATAGTAAGTTGATTCAATCTATAAAATGAATTGAATTAACTAATGTTTGATGACACACCACGTCATAGATGTTTTAACACACGTGAAAACATGAATAAAGTCCAACCAACTCACGCAATATATTGATTCAAAGCATAAATTTTTGACCCATTAAATATGAGTAAACTTGTTTCTCTGTGTAGGAAAAAATTAATCTTCTAGGACATTAAATTCCAGTTGGCCATTAAATAAATCGTTCTACATCATTCTAGGGATTTCAATTGCTTGGTTGTTGCACCGTGTAGTATGCAGACATAAAATATAGGTACTCAACTTCTGAAATTGGTGAGTAACTGCCGTCAGAAGAGTAGTACAAGGTTTCTGGCTCAAGCGAAATAGCAGACTGGTCTAGCCACAAGATGGGAATGGCGATGTATTACAGTCTAGGCTAGGTAATACAGTGTCTTGGGAGAGAGTGTGTGATTCAGCAGTGGTGCTGTAAAAGAAGAATTACACTATGTGAAGCCCCGTTTACACGCTACGATAAACTGTAGCGATTTATTGAACACAGAGATCGTAACAATTTATCGGATGATTGAGACACTGTTTACACGCAACGATTTTTACTCCAATATTTTTAGTCTTTACTAGCCATGATGAATGAAATATTGTGGTATAATGGTGGTGTGCATTTATGCATTATATATTGAGTTAGATTGTAACGATGTCTTGGAACCCCTGTATACACGTTTAGATATGTCGTTACGATTCGTATAAATTTGAGCTTGCTGGCACCAATCACACAATCCAATTACAACTCCAATAAATCGCCACGATCTCCTGTTTACACGTAATGATTAATTGTAACAACCTCTTCATTACAATATATTGCTCCAATTTATCGTAGCGTGTAAACGGGCCTTTATGCGAACTGGTAAACCTCATAGAGACACAAAAATGAGGACAGAATGATATTTATAATGAATTTAAAGTGTCTTGAGAAACTATATAGTAATGCTTAAGATAAATTGGTACAATTGTCTTATACAACTAAATTTCACATCAATAAATACTAGCTAAGCGCAAACAAAAATTTAGAGACTGAACTGAAAGACATGCATGTAATGATTAAGGCTCGGACATTGGGGCATTTATAAGTTAAATGCCACTAGCGCTCATAATGCTCCAAACGCTATAAACGCCCCAAAATGCTCAAAACGCCCCAAAATGCTCCATATGTACTCTGTTGATTTCTATTGCGTACCAAGATTAAGCAATGACAAATAACTGCACTTTTAAGTGTATTTAATGGTTCATAAAGCTTAAACGTGAATGATCGAACTAATTTCACATAGTCATCTACCAGTGATTGCTGAGATTTAGGTAACAATAATAATTCATACATTTCTTTCCCCATCCTTCATATTACCAATAATTAGTTCGTATAAATATACTTAAACTAAAAATAGATTAAAATGCGAATTTGATATTGATAGAGAGATAGCTTCAGTGATATACCAGGGTATGTGTTTGTGTCCTATTGCCTAGGTACAGTCAAAGAAATTGTATCCGTATTTATTTTTTGATAGTAAACTAATTTCAAATGTTGAAGAGAAATCATATTACAGGTAGGTAGAGCTCGTAAAGCTCGGGCAAAAAATATCCGTTATATAAGGGACATGTAGCTCCTACAATGACATCTTTAAATTATATGGATTAACAAATATATTCTATGCTTACCATTAATTTAGTCACGCATTGATTTAATTTGATTATATTCACTTAATGAGTTAGTGTATTGTTGTTCAGTTTTTTAAATAATTTAATTTTGTTACCCTTTTCTTATACATTTTCTTTGATTAGAAAAGTTCTATAAAAATTAAAAAGAGGTGTAACTATTTTAATAGTAACCCTAGATTTTCACGTAATTCATATCTATTTAGTTACAAATATCTTTGTTTTATTTTACATACCTTATTTTTTCGTACATTTGTTTGAGTAAGTAAATTCTGGGTTGAATGTTTTGCAAGGCGTAGTGAAGAAACCAGACTGAAATCTTTCCCGAATTGACTCCCTAAGATGTTTCCCGCTATGCTAGTGCCCCTGTTACTTCCAAAGAAGTAGAGATTATTCTTTTTATTGAAATATTTGGTCTCAGATAGACGATGAAGGGTCAAAAAAAAATGTTAAAGAAGTAATGGTTTTATCTTGTTAATATGGGTTAACTTTCACATTCTTACAAAACTTCAACAACATGTGATGCTAGAATTTTCTTTAACATTATAGACTCTATATAGATTCCAATTATTATATGTACTGCATACGTTCGTTTTGGTTTCAACATTTATTGTTCTTTTTCTTATGTTTTTTCAAGTATTGCACAATACTTTTCAGCCTTACATATTTACATAATGATTTTTCAAAATGAATTATTTATCGATAAAAATTAAAGATAATTCTTGTGTATATTTCATCCAAAAACTCTTCAGAAAACAAAACCTCGTTAAAATTCTTACTTTGATAAGTAACACGCTTTTTCTTTCGGTGCATGAAACACTCAAAAAACTGCCTCAAATGCACCAATAACTGTCCCCGAATGCACTGATAAGTGCTTCAAATGCTTCGATAAGTGCCCCAAATGCTCTTTTCTATCGCTCCTACTGCACATTTATAGCGCTAAAAGTGCTCGTTTTAACTGCTACTACTGCTCTTTTTTAAGTGCCCCAATGTCCTAGCTCTAGTAATGATTAACTTACCGAAAGGACCAAAGATTCTCCACAATCAACAGCATCGACTGAACAAATCAAAGTACAGATCGATACTGGTGACAAATCTCGTCCCTTCCAATCTGAATGTAGACCTAATTGGCAACTCCAAAGAATGCCAAAAAATTGACACAATAAATTTAACAACTCAAAAATTAAATAGCAAATCATCTACTAGTATAAAAAATAAAATATCATTCCTGCCTTGACCACCTTAAACTAATAAGAAATGGGTTTTTAGACAAACACTGAGAGGAATATATATGGAGGGGGAGTGCTAGGCTTCTGATGCATGGAGTGAATGCGATTGGAAACTATTTCGAAACATGTTAATAATGTGTCTGTTCTGGCTGTCATCCTCCACTGGAGCTTTGCTAATTATCGCGGACGAGGACTCGTTTAAATCACAGTGCTATAAGGACAGTACTGACATGGACACTGCTAAATTTCAAAGTCGCAAAATAATTGCCTCCAAATAACTATTCCGTTTCGAAATATCAACTAAATTTTCGTGATATATATAGTAAAATCTACTTTTAGCATAAATTGTATTAATTACTCGTACATAATTTATAAAGATTCTCGCAAAGGCACTCAATGATTTTAATGAGCGAGATGCATTCATACTCTACTTTAGGGTTTTCACTTCGGAATTTATTCGGTAAAATAGAAGAGTTTGAAGCCGAGTAGTGACCAGCCTTGCCATTTACAAATGAAGATGACATGTAAAACTGAATGGCAAATGAGGTAAAGTCACTATCTAACATTTTAGAAGAATTTCCACAGTCACTTCGGGTAGAGGATCTCTCTAACATCTATACCCTTTACTCACATGTAATAGATGGATCCTTTGCTCGATTTATCCAGCAACTGTAAAATCACTAATCAGTTATTTATCTCAACCCACCTCATGTAGTATATAAGATTGGAAATTACAGCAGTGAAATAAAATATTAACTCAGTGTAACTCGTATATTCGGGGGTATATACTTTATGTTGGCTCAATTATTCATCTCATTTATTACTTCATTTTCATTACTTTTCCTTTCACCTAATTAGTTCAAGTGCTTTCAACAATCAAATTCTCCAACTTATTTTGATAGCGTGGTTATTAATTACTGCCGAACGGCCATTTAAAAACATGGGTTCGTCTTATTCGAAAATAAGATTATAATTCAATAAGTTGCAATTAATTCCTGAATTACAAGGATAATGAAACGCACAATAAACTTAATGTTATACTGAACTAAGTAAGCACATACAAATACAAGTGGATAATGGTAATAACCTTCATGAACAAATGAATAAACATTATAGAAGATAGTTATTCCTAAAGAACTTAAATATGAAATACTACAATTAAAATCGATAACCTAAATACGATTACAATAATAATAAGTAGGGAAGGCTTAACTCAGTATACTTTACACGACACATTTGAGGGGTTTGGGTTGCTTGCAAGGGGTACAGCTTCCAGTCTCGGCTCTTAAGAAATCTTCTTCTTAGAACCAGATACTATTTAAACACTTGCTAAATATCTCCCAACTATATGACGACTGGCGACAGGCCTAGCTATGCTTGCCTATCGGAACTATCAAGTCCGATCTCTGCTGAATCCCTCTCTGAACTCCCCTTCTCCTAATCTCCTACGACCCTCTAAGTTCCAAATCCAGCCCACTAGATATAGTTCTAACCCTCAATTGGTCAACTCAAAGGAGAGTAATAATCTTAACCCCACCAACTGACCAATGGACTTTCTGTATTTCGCCCAAAAGGCGATCCTTATGCCAACTTAACATCTTGAAACTATAGACTCAAATATGTATGTGAACCCATTACCCTTGACTGTCTCAATCAATCGCCGAACCACAGGAACCAAAATACTATTTCGTAGTCCGGAAACTTCAAACCAAAAACCAATTTCAAATGCCATTAAATCCTACTGAGTTGGTATTTCTAACTCTTGAGAACCCTCCTAACTAGTGAACTAGAGCACATCTGTGTAGACTATGTGGTTTCCCTGGGTGTAGGTCATAAGCCCCCCCGGTCAAGAGCCCCCCCGGTCAAGAGCCCCCCCGGTCATAAGCCCCCCCGGTCAAGAGACCCCCGCTCATGAGCCCCCCTAGGTCATAAGCCCCCCGGTCAAGAGCCCCCCCCGGTCATGAGCCCCCCCGATCACGAGCCCCACTGTTTTTAAATCCTTATTTACCTATATTATTTAATCCTTATTGACACTTTTGTATTTCATTACTGATTAGACATAAAATATATGTATATCGGGGGGCGTGCCGCTCCCCGAACCCCCCTGCCAGGTCATTAAACAATCATGAAGTCTGCAGTACAACAATCTAGCGGATACAACAAACTACATTAGCAACTCTCAGTTATTTCTATCTAAGTAGTTCTTCATTTGTTTAACTAGGTAAATAAGGATTAAAAAAACATGGAGGGGGGGCTCGTGACCGGGGGGGCTTATGACCTAGGGGGGCTCATTACCGGGGGGCTCATGACCGGGGGGGCTCTTGACCGGGGGGGCTCTTGACCGTACCCCGGTTTCCCTATGTCTGTTTACAAAATAATATCGGTTCACTTTACAGCCCAATTAACTTTCTACTGACTTTGGTAGTCACTCTTGACTACAAAACCTGATAAATAACGACCTATCCAGAAGTCACTACTAAATATTATACAAACTCCTGAGTTATGAAGTATTGGTTTCTTCATACCTCAGAGTCACTTCATATCTCGGGTGCACTAGGTAATTTTCAATGATTCAACCCATAAAAAATTATGGTCATTGATTGATAACTATAACGCAATTCATAACGTATTACATTTCCCATAATTATTACATAGAAAATTAGGGGAGGATGGTCATCAATGGGACACTGGGAACAATGGGACATGCTGAATAACTTTTTTATATGATGGTAATTTGTAACAAAATCTTAGTGGTAAATTAGGCACACTACAGTGCATTCACTCGCATTGCATTCAGCGGTTGGGGTGCAGTCAGCCCTGTGTAAAAGCAAAAACGTGTTTTAGAGGTGGGAAAACTAAATTTTTGGTACTTTGTTTCAATTGTTATAAATCTGTTAATTCCGTCATTTTTACATAATATTAAGTAATATGTAAAATATGATCATATGAAAGGATTGCCTTTATACTTCTGTAGTTGAGCTGCTATACCCATATGTTTTCAAAATAGCGTCATGGTGATCATTGGGACAGAAAATTTGGTTAACAATGGGACAGTGCTCTATTGTCAACCAAACCGTCTAGTTACTCCATATGAATCAATAAATATCTATTTTTGATACAATAACGTAAACTGTAGCTTCAGGGCGTCTTGCAGAAACAGAGCTTCCAGCTGAAGCGGGACTTTCGACCATGTTAAGGGCTTTAACAATCTGAGGTCATCACAAAGCACTGCATATAAGAAAACAAATTTCACTAATAAAAGAAAAAGACGCAGCATGATTGCAACGAATACACCAGAGAAAGAAGACTTTTTTGCTGGTGTCACTAAGGATAAGGCCTTCGAAATCACTTCATAAAGTATCCGCCGTAGATGACCTGTGAACTATTGTTCTTGATCTGGTATAGAACTCTTAATTTAACTGATCCATTCGTATGAAGAACTTAAATCTCTACCGAAAACGTTGGAAATGAAGGTTTATGAACTTGTAGAATTTGATTCGATTTCTAAAACGTATTCTGTTGGCCAAAAGCATGAAAAAGATAAATACGAAATATTTACGTTAGGCGAAGATTCGAGTGCAATGAGCTCTTTTTACAAATGTTCCTGATATGGCATCGGTGAGGCTAGAGGACATTAAACTGATATTATATGAACCAACTAAGTGTGGGACAACATAAAGAGATAATTCGAACTTGAAATTTGACCATAACCTCAACAATATACAAGTTTGATCAACTGTCCCATCGTTCACCAGGGTATGTCCCGTTGTTCACCAGTGCTGTTATACAATGGGACAATTTTTTTTGTTTTTTATTTGATTTTTTTTTTAGTCAACAGAATATGTGATAGCATTCAAGTTAGTTTCATTTTATAAAGGAATATCTATATACACATGGATTTTTTATTTTTCACACTTTGCCCATAGTAAATGAAATATCAATCTTTTTGTGTTTTTTGTCCCATTGATGACCATCCTCCCCTACTTCATAACTCTAGTGCATTTCATAACTCAGGTCCTTCATTACTCGAGTCCTTCATAACTCAGAACTTCATAACTCAGGAGTTTTACTGTAAATGAAGATGAGAAAAGCAACCTCTCTCATCGGGATTCGAACCCTTGACCTTCAAAATAGTTACGATTATTCTAATGGTACAAGTCGAGTTATTTGGATCTTTTCGGGAGCCAAATTAACATTTCAGTGCTTTGAAACAATTTGATATATTAAATTTTCTTAACATTCTCTGGTAATATGTAATTTCAGTAATGAAATCCTGTATAATGAATGTAGAGACCTGAGTAATGAAGTAGCCTCTATAGTGAACAGAATGTCTTCAGTCTGTCATAAAATAGCCACTAGTTCTAGAAAACTGATTGCCATTCATTGCAGACTAAGTAAAATTTGTCCACTATACAGGCTACTTCCTTACTCATGAAGTAAAATTCACTATACAGTGTTTCATTATAGAAGAGTTCCTTTGTGTACATGTTCTAAAGTGCCATTAAGAATAAATGTACATACAGTACATTATAACTTACTGTATACAGTGTACCTATTTGGACACGCCTATCCACCTGTATAACATTACACCTTTTTACCTAGTTACTGGAAAATAGTTTAGACTGAGTCTGTAACTATTATAGACTAGAAGAAAATTGATTATAATTTGTATGATAATTCATGTTAAATTATAATAATAGGTATGCCTAAAAAAATTGAATTTATTTTAAGAATATATTAGTTACCTAATAGATATATGTATATACGATAATAAGAAATTCCCCTACAGCCAAATAAACAAAATCATATTATTTACTGATAAATATAATATATTTCACCCATTTGGTTTATTAAGAGTAATAAATAATGTTTGTTTACCATACAATAAATATTATTGGAGGACAGCCTTCCCTCTAAGTCTCTCTCACCACCAGTTGCAGTTTGGAGGTGAGGGTGAGAGGTTGTGTTACCTAGCGCTCTATATTGCAAAATAACTAATTAACAAACTGCCCATTGATTGTGACTCTCAGTGCTATCTAAATTACTGGAAAAATAGAAGAAATGGATTAAGTGCTGAGTGAGTCGGTACAACACTGCGGGTTATTTTGTTTACGTAATTGTTTTAAATGTAGTTTGTTGCAATAGAAGTGCTGTGGGAGATATAATGGCACTTCAATTAAAACTAATGGTCTGCCCAATACTCTTAATTGACATCAAAACAATTCCATTCATTGCCTATTCATTAAAAAGTTCCATAAATCAATTATTAATTACTGAATATTCTAGTACATTTTTTTTTGTCAATATAGATTTTTTTTACCAATAATCAATATTAAATTATTATCCATATTTATAGAACCTGCTATTTTTAATATTTATTACATTTTTCATGATGTATCCCTGTAAATGTATCAATATACCTATATATCATTTATTATTTAAAGGAAATTACGTTAGAAAACATAGGGTATGATTTTGTTATACTACACAGGTAAGAGCAGGTAATATTATATAAGACTCGTGTATTAATAAGGTGAATAGAGTTATATTTCAAAGGTGAATATGTTTTAAAGTGGATAGAACATTTTCAACACTTCAACCTGAAGCGTCAAGTCAAATTCAAATTAGTTCATCAAAATAATTTGCGACATCGGATATTGTGTTTAGATTTATTTAGTACTTTCTATTTAAATTATCTGCCCAATAAAAATGTGTCTCTGATGATTTTAAAACAGTTTATTAATTTCACATTTCCAAAAAGAAACTTTACTAATTGTAATGTTTGTAGATATTTTAAAATTGGTCTGAGTACACGATGACAAATTTGTAAGATTTGATAATAATAGTGTATGTTTAATTCATCAAACATTTCTACTAAATAAGATAATTTCGCTCACTTTAATATTAATCCATACAGCATTATAACCTTTAAACTAAATAATATTATAAATACAGAGTGTTATATAACATGAATGTGTTAGTAGCTCTAAAGTTTAAACAGAGGAAATGGTTATAGTAAACCCAGTCAATTAAGATGTGTTAGTGGAATGTTATTTTTCATCTTTCGCAATATTATACGATTGTAACTTTGGTATGGTAAAGTAACAATTTCCAGATAAGATTTAAATACAAAATGTAAATGACGATAGGTTATTATTTTAGAAATTCATAATATTAGCATTAAAATATATTAATAGTGGAAATAACAGGTCTGTCTCTACTGTGAATACATTTTTATTGCTCTTATTTTGAGCAATTATACTAACCAATTGTAATTTTGATCCGTTATTCAATTCGTTTCAGTTAATCTTTTTTATACCGAATGAACGCATTCTTAAAATATCTCTTTTACTTTAGTTATTTCTATAGAAGATACACGTACTGAATATCAAATAACGTCACCTCTAATCAGTCATTCCTTGGTTACTTTTTCCCTTTGAGAATAGAGGCTTCGAAGTTTTACTTCTCTGGGTAGAGTATAAATTAAAGAAACATTAGTATTTTGTGAATTAGGGAATGTCTACTTAAACTATCAAGTCACTTTCCGAGTACTGCGAGAGTCGAAATACTGGGAACTTTTCTCTATTTATTTTGAAATATTGATTATTTAAGTTTAGATGTAATATTTCCTTTCATATTATAATTTTCTTAGTAAAATGAAAGAATTGATTTCTTGGATCGATATTTTATCTTTTTGGCGCTATGCCTTGGTTCATTGGCTATCATTTTTCAAATGACTGCGTGGTGTAACTTAATAGTGATATTGATAAAAAGAATGGAAAATTCAGTCTGTAGAATTTAATCAGGGAATAGTTTAAATGTTCAATGAGAGGAAGGTTTTGCCGCACCTTCTCATGTGATTTATTTTGAGCATCTGAAGTGACAAAAAGATTGATAGGAAAGTAATGAATCGAAGCATCTTATAAAACAACCATCAGTCACTGTATAAAAAAATACGGTTTGAAGGGATAAAACTATCACCAACAGTCGGAAATAAAGTATAAAGTGAAGGGTTAAAATAACCACCAACTTGGAAATAAAGTACGAAGTGAAGGGTTAAAATAACCACCAACAGTTGGAAATAAAGTACGAAGTGAAGGGTTAAAATAACCACCAACAGTTGGAAATAAAGTACAAAGTGAAGGGTTGAAACAATTCATAGATAAATTCATTTTAGTTTTAAAATTATACTCTACTTATTTTTGATCAGAAATTTAAGCTATAATAAATATTTCTCTTTGTAAAATAATCCACAGTAATAAATTCAAAGGAAATGTTCCAAATATACAATATACCAATATATCAATATAATATACAGGGTGATCAGACCAAATGTAGACAAATATTTATTGAAATATCTCTTTATAAATATCAGAAAAAGGA
Organism: Caprella mutica; assembly: GCA_947561585.1. Taxonomy (NCBI): domain Eukaryota; kingdom Metazoa; phylum Arthropoda; class Malacostraca; order Amphipoda; family Caprellidae; genus Caprella; species Caprella mutica. Next base: position 63,659 of record CANNZV010002980.1, read on the forward strand.
AAACTAACTTAAAAGAAAAAACCATTATACATCTAAGAAATAAATTCCATAGTTAGTTTTCAATATATCCTCCCTTAGCTTTCACCAAACGCCTCAACCTGTCAGGAACTTGACTACACGCGGCACGGATAGTTTCTTCTGGAATTTCGTCCCATCAAGTTGTCAATTTTTGCTTCAGAGCGCTCACATTTGAATGATTAGAAGAGCAGGTTTTACTCTCCAAAATACTCAAGATGGAAAAGTCCAAAGGGTTCAGATCAGGAGAGGAAGGTGGCCATAACTCTTTCGACCAGAACCCAGCCATATTCTTCTTGCACCATTCTTGAACGCGATTAGCCGTGTGGGACGTGGCTCCGTCCTGCTGGAAGGTAACACCAGTTTTACCGAACGTTGTGTTCACCCAAGGCACCAACTGATCCTCCAACAACTTCAAATAAACGTACTAGTTCACCTTTACACCCTCTTCAATGAAGAAAAGAGGACTCTTCTTCCCAGATGAGGTTACCCCGGCCCAAACCATGACAGAAGCTGATTTTTGTCTCCTAAACATCAGCCTGTCATTCAGAGGAATATCGCGCTTATTCACTACATAAATCCGGTCGTTCTGATGATTGTGGACGGCTTGGACCGTGAATAACTTCTCCTCAGTCCAGAAGACCGGAGGTTGCGTGTCGTCTCTCAGCTTTTCCAGAAGAAGCTTTACTCTTTGCAGCCGTTTGGTTTTTGTTTCCTCTGACAGTAGCTGAGCTTTTGTCTTTTTATATGGGGAAAGGTTCAGATCACTTGTGAGCACTTTCTGCATCGTTCCATAGCTCACACCAGATGCTGATGCCAATTTCCTGACGCTTCTTTCAGGATTCTCCTGATTTTCTCCCGGGTGTTTTTGATGAGCTTAGAGGTCCTATAACCTTGCGATCTGGAGTGGTCCTAACCTTTGGGAGGGTCGAACCTGTCTCTCTGAAACGCTTCAGAGCCTTGTAAACAACAGATATACTCGCACGACCCTTCAAAAGCTTGTATATTTGACCCGGGGACTGTCCTGATTCAAACAGTTCCTGAATTGTCGACGCTACAGAGCTCATAACTAAATTAATATTTAAAAATACCTCTGAAAGTAAAATATAACAGTTATTGCATATAATGAGCTATCCAATAGTGCAAATAAATGGATAATTTTCACGTTTTAAAGGTTTTAAAATTAAACATTAAAATTTGTCAACACCTGGTCTGATCACCCTGTACAATAAATATACTATTAATATCATTTTACCAGGAATTTATTTTACTCTAGCAAATAATGAGATGTGCTGTAAACTCTCCTTCGTAGTGCCCAGGCTACGCTAAGACGACAGTTTATCGAGTCATGGCCAAGTTTGGTGCCTAGTGTAAAGTTGAAAGAATTCGCAACAGCCCTCGAAAAAATTGATAGCGAATCAACACTTTTCTGTTAGGGCTGGAAAACTTGTTGATGACAAATCAGCCAATGTCAAAACTGGCAGAAAATGCAATGTTTGTCACATATCCCTCAGCAGAGAGTCAATGAAGACCTTGGAATGCCGAAACAACCGTCAGGAATGAAATATGCCCAAAGCTTCTCAATAATCTCAAGAACAAAGGAGGACATGTTCGAATTTTTATCGATGAAGAAAAGTTAATTGTTGACAAGGTTTCAATTCGTTAGGACACGCGAGTTATTGCCTGTGACACTTCAGAATTTCCTCCTGTGATGCAGAGCAAAAATTTTACTCTTGTGATGATTTTAGCAACCCTGGCAAGTGATGACAAGGTGATGCCTCTTCATCTCATTGAAGCTAGATTCAAAATTAACATAGCGGAGCATGAGAAGATTCTGATTGGTGTTTTACTGCCCTGGATTCGTAAAAATTCAGATGCTACCAAAGTCAAAATTTTTCAAGACTTGTGCGCATTGAGCAAAATGGGTCTTGACTTTCCTGAAAGAATCTCTCCTTGTTTGTCCTGAAAGACATTTGACCTAGTACCTACCTCTCCAGGTCTGAATGTTTGCGTGATTGAAGGATAGTCTAACGTTAATCCAAACCCTAATGTAAATCTCTGAAGACAGCCATTCGATTAACATTTCGGAATTCCGAAGCGGTCGATGAATTCAAGAGATAATAACAGTTTCGTCAGAGAATCTCCAAAATTATCGAATAGAAGGGTGATCATATTGAATTATTTTATTATTGATTATTGTGAGGATTGCAGAAATGAAATAAATTGTAAAATGATACTTCTATCTATTATATCATTTGAATCAAGAAATTTCGAAATAATTGATAAAATCCCATTTTACCTGCTGAACCTTATACAGATATAATAATTATGTTAAGCCAGAAATATATAGGTATGAAAAGCTACTTAGCGGTATTGATTATTTGAAAATAATTAAGGTATATATTTTAGAAAAAAAATATCACATTGGAAACCTGAAAAAATATCTATAAATTAGATGACATATAATTTGATAAATATTGTTTAGTTTATTCAATTGACCAAATGAAATTAATGAAAAATAAAACTGCAATATATAATTTAATAATAGATATAATATATTTTTTATTACTATTCTTGAATCTTGCAACCCTACACAATTTTGACCATTTCAAACTCCCAAATGGAATTTTATAACAAAACTTACTCAATAAGGAAACTTTTTGAAATCTAACTTTTTGCACAGTTTCAACTTCAAAAATAGGACTTTGTTCCGCTACAGGGTAATTTGGGGCAATCAATGAAGAGTTTTGAGAAGAGCAATTACAAAGATACACAAAACACAAACTGACGACTGACTTCCCAGTCGCAAATTATGAACGCCTATAAATCATTATAAAAAGTCATCATCTAAGACGATAAAGGCATTAATCGTAATTTATCATTAATTTATAACACTTTTAGTTTTATCGTCTTTCACGACAAAAAAATCCCAACGATTATGTCATAATTATTATGATTTTTACGGTGAAATAAGATCAAATTTTACGTAATCATCAATAATAAATGATCGATCGATTGTAAATTTACCGGCAGGGAATAAATTTCCCAAGTAGCAGTGATTCTCGGAATAATGTTGCCCGAATGTTGCTAATGTTGTCCCAATATGACCAATGTTGTCCCAATGGTGTCAATGTTGTCCCAATATGGCCAATGTTGTCCCAATGTTCCCAATGTTGTCCCAATATGGCCAATGTTGTCAATGTTGTCCCAATATGGCAAATGTTGTCTCAATGTTGCCCGAATGTTGCTAATGTTGTCCCAATGCTGTCCCAATATGGCCAATGTTGTCCCAATGTTGTCTCAATGTTGTCCTATTATTGTTAATGTTGTCTCATTGTTGTTAATGTTGTCCTAATGTAATTCCAATGTTATCCCAATGTTGTTAATGTTGTCCCAATATTGTCCCAGTGTTGTCCCAATGTTGCCAATGTTGTCCCAAAGTTGTCCTATTGTTACTAATGCTGTCCCAATATGGCTAATGTTGTCCCAATATGGCCAATGTTGTCAATGTTGTCCCAATATGGCCAATGTTTTCCCAATGTTGCCCGAATGTTGCCAATTTTGTCCTATTGCTACTAATGTTGTCCCAATGTTGTAAATGTTGTCCCAATGTTGCCAATATTATCCCAATGTTATCCCAATATTGCCAATGTTTTCCCAATGTTGCCAATGTTGTCCCAATGTTGTCCCAATGTTCCCAATGTTATCATAATATTCCCAATGTTATCCCAATGTTGCCAATGTTGTCCCAATATTATCCCAATGTTCCCAATGTTGTCCCAATGTTCCCAATGTTGTCAATGTTGCCCCAATGTTGCCAATGTTGTCCCAATGTTCCCAATGTTGTCCCAATATTCCCAATGTTGTCCCAATGCTATTCCAAGAAACATTACTAGGTATTCCTTTAACCAATTAATTTCATCCTAAGTTTTATGAACAGTTGATTTCATAAGTTGAACATGATATATTTTTTATTATTTTTCATTCTATTTTCAATATTTTTTAATTGTCAAAGGCTTTCATTTCGTAAGCAATTCAACTCGACGGTTCGAAGTTGCCAAAATTTCAATTTGAAACAATTTGTTATGGTATTGAGATAAATCCCCTCTTAATCTTCGATATCCCCACCATAACCATCTTTCTGGGTATTGTTTCTGTCAAACAATACATTATTGTTTTATTTTAGTCAATAAAAATACATTATTTTATAATATTTAATTTAACTGTCAACATATCAAAGATTTTCAGTGACAAATTATATAACTTTTGTCAGAATTATGAATAAACTTATTCGAGAACATCAATATCAGAATAATATTAAACTATCCAATTTCTAAAAGCCTTATTTATAAAATTATATAATTACTCTACCTCTGTGTTCATAATATTAGTCACCAAATCTGTGCCACCGCCATCTAGCGGTACAACTGAGTATTTATCCATTTAACCCTAATTTCTCAGCGGTTTCATTACATTAAAAGGCGTAATTTGTAGACTGTGTCCCAATAATGCATATCTACTAGTTATTGTTATGAACATAGGTTCTATTATCCTTTATTTTGACAATGCTCTCGAGTGATGATAATTAATTTAATTCAATTTAATTATAAAATACCCGATCTAACGGAACATGTTGGAACCAATTGGCTATAATGATCTGTCGGGATTTGAATTAATTAAATTTAAATCGGACTGAAGGTTTAACATTACACGGAGAACAGAAGTTATTGATTTATTTTTGCACTAAAACATTGCGATATTAATTATTTTGTGCTAAATTTTTCATGATATTAATTTATTAATAATTTTCTACAAATAGGCCACATCGGCAAACACATTTCGCTTAACTATTTAAATTGTTATATATAACCTTTATGTATAAAACAGCGTAAAAATTTATTAATACACATTTTGTTTGCTAACCAAGATGAACTTTGACATTTATTAAACTAAACTAATAATTTCACTGTGTAGTAATGCTCAATGTAAATATCTATTTAACAGTATATGTTATATACTGAAAAGAATATTTCTATACTAAGACTAGTAATTAGCATGTATATATGTAAATCCTGCATGCGTATATGTAAATCACTCTATTTGAATTTCAGTCACGAATACGGCTCCATTTATTTCTTCTTGTGTTTCCAATGAATTTTTTTTAAGGAAAGAAAAACAATGAATGAAGCCTGTTTGAAGTTTCTAAAGAATATTTTCAGCTAAAATTGAAAAAATTACAAATAGATTTTGCAGTAAAACAATAAAAGATATGCAAATGAAAGAGAAGAATATGTTGTTCTGATGAATATGTTGTAAATACATTGCAATATAATTGTGATAACATTAATATGTTGTATACAATAGAACAGGTGACGGATACAATTCATATTGTAGTTACAACAACATGTTTTGAACCTGTCAAGTTTGCTGAAACATGATGTCAAAGCCTTAAACTTACTGGGTTAAATCATCTATACTTTACTAGCAATAACTAACATGGCGTATGATTTATAGGGACCAAATATAGCTAGATACTCAATATATTATTTATATACTCTAATAGCGTCTCCTTTGAACTATATCCCCAACGTAAAATGTGAATAAATGACATAACTGTTGAATAACAACTATGTAATCTACCGTGGAACACTGGAAAGTAAATAACTTGATATGACAGTTTTCGATTTGTGATGATGTGCAAAATCACCAAAAGTTATATATATTTACAAGTAAGATTAAATTGATATAGTACAGTTCCATATCAATTATGGTAGCGAAAAAAATATTAAAAATCCTCTTTGTAAACACTATACACTTACAGTATAGTTATACTTACCTAGCTATACTACTTTTAATATGAAATGGAGGTGAAAATAATTATTTCTGACAAATCATGAACATTTCATTGAAATTAATCAGAAAACATTAAACATTATCGAATAATATCACCAAAGTTTTCTATATTTTGTCTAAGTTTCTAAAGCAAAAATAAATCATCCATTATATTTTTTAGAATTATCTAATTTTAAAAGTTTTTGAACAATGAAAACCGCAACAAAATTAAATATCTTTACAGGTACTAAGAATCCTAATTTCTCCTCGTGTTTCAAATATTAGATGCCAAATGATAGCAGACGAGTTCCTAACCATGGCATTCTGTTGAAGGAAAGGTATGCCAAATAGCATGCCACTCCTAGCCCCTTAATTTCAGTCTGTTCCTGCCATGTAAATGCAGTCGAATCAGCTTACGAAGCCCGCTGATGTCAGAGCCTAGTGTAGTTGTTCGAATTAACCATCGGTGTCACATTGTCAACTGCAGCCACACACATTAATTGAAAATAAAAAAACCTGAATTAAGTGCTGTGATATATTTGTGTTCGAACAGATGGTCGTTTAATAATTTTGAAATGGATGGTAATATTGTTGATTCATATTTCATGTATGTAAACTGTATAAAATTTAAATGAAGACATTCCACAAGTATGTTTGTATATTCCAGTGAAATAAAGCGGGTATTCGTAGAGCGCATACTTTTGCCCACGCTACATTTTTTGTTCATTTTGACCTTTTCATGACCTTGACCATGACTTCAACCCTATCGCTCTCAAATTCTGATGAAATGGTACTTGGATATTAACCAATCATCCTACTAAATTTCAGGCAATTTGGTTGAATACTTTTTGAGTTATGCGAATAACAAGATTACAAAAAAAATATTGTCGATCAAAGCAAAACCTTCGGCAATTTTCGATGGTAATAACCCTGCAATAAAATATTATTCATTTTTAGTTTATTCATTCATATTTAGTTCAATTATTCTTTATGAAAATCGAAACTTGAAGAGTAAACGGAATACTTTATACTCAAACAAAATATTCATATTTTCAATAGATAATTCAAAACTCATGTAGTCGGTTATTTAAGGATTCGAGATAAATCACCAAAGCCATTTTGGGTCATCCATATTCCAGTTCTTACGACACTAACCAAATCCAAGAGCAATACCTTACCACTAACCGACACGACGGCGAGGCGGAGTTGATACTCCTCGGTATAAAGTACAAGTCGCGTTTCAGCGGCAACGCCGCGTCCATCCTCTTTAAAAAGGTATCGCGAGTGTTCGTACAGGTAGAATAAGACTGTACTCACTCCCAGCACTGTAATTATATGCAAAAAGGAGTGAAGTCCTTCCATATCAGATGTTATTACTACAATCTTGAGACTTTTCTCCCTTCCTTGTACGGATATCCCGCGGAAATTAAGTCAATGTCTGTGAATAATGGAGGATGTTGTCTACTCCGATAACTAAACTCAATTTTCAAATATTTGTGAATGTAATTGGTGCAATGCTGTAACATGATGTGATGTTCAGGGAGAAGAAGTTCAATGTCAAATGCATTTTTAAGGGGTAACAGTCGGGTGTGGCAGAGGATATTTGCACTTCCTTGTCGGAAACGAGCGGTGCTTTTATTTCAATTTATTAGCAAGACGAGTAACGTTTGGGTGCCATCTTGAATTAGATCATTGGGATGTTTTTAATTCTGAAGTAATAGAAAGAGTGATAGTGAATGGAGAGGTCAGAAAAGTCAATTTATTTAATTTATAGTCAGTTTAATATCATTCAGTAACTCAAGAAAAGTAATATTTCTTATGTAAACAGTAATTAAATTAAAATTAGGGTACTACTAAAATACCTATACATTTTTCACTACTGTATTGATTACAATAATCCGACCTAAATTATACGAATTTAAAGAATAATATTTCAAGAGGAACATACTTTAAAAAGCAACATATTTTTCTGGGGTTACATCTTGATGTTTTAACGCTCCATTTTCCTCTCTTATACTCAAGGGTAGGTTCCGAATTATTTAACGATTCCACTTTATAGATCAAACAATATAATAATTATTATTTAAATTCGTAAATTGAATACGATTTTATATAACGAGTTAAATAATAATTAGTATATCCTTATATGTTCGAAAATGTAACACAATTCGATAACTTGGAGGTTATCCTATAGATCAGGTCACAGAGTTGATGGAAATAGAGTACGGATCCTAGAGCATTTACAGGCACAGCAGCACTGTTAGGGAAGAGAGTGACTGTTGTCTGGAGGTAATCTCCTGTCTCATTGAAATGTAAATACAATAGATCCAGTGGAGAACTGTGTCTTCAAATGGAATTATTGTATTCTTTTATCTCGATGTTAAAGATGTACAGTGCTACTCTGAACGGTTCAAACTAAACAGAATGTTCAAATTTTAAGGAAAGTAATTCAAAACTCAACCTAGGAGGTTTTTTAAGGATTTCAGCTGTCGAATGGCAAGATGTCTGTTCATCATCAGGAAGAGAGTGAAGGGCCCTCTTGACAATGTAGAGTGTTTGTCTGTGCTCAGGTGAAAATTATAGTCACAGGTTGTCGGATAATGATAGGCGATTATAAAAATCTATGATGAAGGGATCATACATCTGAAATGATTTACTTTTCGGTGAAAATTCGATCTTAATCTATTCCAAAATGTATAACACTTTGAGTCTATCATTTTTCGTCGGATATATTCGACAAGTAATTCCGATCAATGTTATGATATCTTACGATAAGTTGCGATCAATATTTTAATTGCTAAATAAAGATTAAACAATTATTATTTTTGCTACTTTTTTCTTAAATGATCGAAGATGTGAAACTGATTGATAATTTGTAACGCGCAATTTATCAAATTGCTCAATCTCCAGAGTGTGGTGCGCGTTTTTAACCCTGGACTGCAAGAGTGCCTAAAGGGCCGTACACACGAAGGGTTTTTTAAGTCTTTCCACCAGACTTTTTCCTCGAGACTTATGAATCGTATAAGAAGAAATGATATAATTATTATTATTTATTTCTAGTTGGTATCCATGCAGGTATCATGGATACCAACTAAAAATAAATAATAATAATTATATCGTGTTTTTCTTATACGATTCATGAATCTCGAGGAAAAAGTCTGGTGGAAAGACTTAAAAAACCCTTCGTGTGCACGGCCCTTTAGAGGTCCGGTCCGATTTGAAATATTGATGTATTTTTTATAAACTAATTAATTTCGGTTGCTGAAATTCCATGACTTTGATTGTCTATGACTTATTTATGTACCGTATACATATCAGTGGAAATAATGAAACATGTTTTGAAATATTTAGTATTATATCATTTTTGATAATGTTCTCTGGAAGTACAACCGATGTTGCGTCACACTAGCAACATCGGCACACTGGATTGAATCAAAATGTGTCGCAACAGAGCACATGGAATTCATTCGAGCTCTAGATTTCTACTTGGTAACTAAATATTTTAAAACTAAATAAATACATAATACGTTGCATGATTTCATACATACATAAAGAAAAAAATCGCGCCGTTATATTTTTCATCCCAAAGTTGTGCCTTACAATATTTTTCACATATCTCGAGTGATATATAGACAAAATGCACGGGGGATTCTCTAGGCATCAATATGAATCCAGCTGGATGAAGATAATCGAATCATAATTTGCATAAAATCAGTTCTTCTGAGACAGCGGCAATGCAGGAGAGATTTTGGCAGGAACAATTTGTACCTGATAGGAGGACAATTCAACGTTTGGTTGACAAATTTCGGCAGACAGGAAGTGTAGCAGATATCCATAAAGGCCACAGTGGTGCGAAAATTGGCGAAAATGCCTTGAGGAATCCCACAGAAAAACTGGCAATTCGAGAACATCAGTTATGAGAATTCTCCGGACCGTAATAACATTAAGCTTTTTCTGGATATCTGCCACACTTCCTGTCTCCCTCAATTTGGCAACCAAACGTTGAATTGTCCTTCTATCAGGTGATTCTTCCTGCCGAAATCTCTCCTGCATTGCCGCTGTGTCAGAAGAACTGATTTTGTGGCAAAATATGATTCGTTTACCAGTTGTTGTCCAGCTGGAATCATATTGATGTCAAAAGAATCTCTCAGGCCTGCTGTCTACATTACCTGTGAATATAAAAGTAGAACATAACTATGGGTGGAAAAAAGGGGAAGGGCTTTTTTGGACCATAACGAAAATCTATATTTATAACCGGACCTCTTCGGCACTTATGGCGTTCCAGGATTAGAAACACGCTGCACACACTCGAGATTGCGCAATTCGGTAAATTGTGTTAAGAAAACAGAAATTCAAAATACAATGTTCCAAAATATGTTCTAACTTTCTAGTCCTAGACTCTGATGTATTGAAATGAAACTTTGGAAAACGAGAATTTTGAAAATGTATGAAATAAAACTGAATATACGTATTGGAGAAGCTTCATTTGTGATTTTTAATGTTTTTAATATTATTAATAATATTGAAAAATAATCGATAGTGAACTTCTATATTATTCTACTTCTTATTTCAGTATCACAAATTCACAACATTGCAGGTAGTAAATGAAACTTTATAATTGAACTAGTGTGTGCTTGCAGTGAGAAAAGCGACATTTTCAATACATCAATTCTATTGACACTGATGAAGGTTCAATATTTGTATAATAATTATTAGTCTGAAATCCATTTTTGCACAACTTATTTAAACTGAAAGAAATATGATTTATTTATTTATTCAAACTATTTATTGAACATTTATCAGAATAATTCCGTATCTATTTATGATACAAGCGTATAAGTTAGGTCAGTGTGACGGACTGACAGACATACAGAAAAAAGCGCACTTACTTACCTTCGAAGAATGCGGGAGGTAATGTCTTAGACGTCATTTATTTGTCAATTTATCATCTTGTTATTCGAATAATTCAAAGTATTAAACCAAATTGCCTGAAATTTGGTGGTACGATTGGTCAATGTCCATGAACCAGTTTATTAGAATTTTGGAGCGAACAGGTTAAAGGTTAGGGCTATCTATAAGCGGCGGCGAAGTTATGCGCTCTGCGAGTACACGTTATTCAGTACTATATAATATATTGATTGATACTATATATGTGTTGAAGATCCTATTTTTATATAATAATGATTAAATTGCATAGGATGCTCCGAAGAGTCAGTACCCTGACCACTAAATAGGAGGTCCATATGTACTAAATCTCGACCTTAACTTATTCTTAGCCAGTTGACTCAAGCCTGGCCAGTAACCACTCGTTCACACAGGGCATATATTCCTCTGTGTCATAATTATGATAATTAGTTATACAGTGAAACTACTGAGTTATGAAGTTCTGAGTTATGAAGTTCTGAGTTATGAAGTTCTGAGTTATGAAGTTCTGAGTTATGAAGTTCTGAGTTATGAAGTTCTGAGTTATGAAGTTCTGAGTTATGAAGTTCTGAGTTATGAAGTTCTGAGTTATGAAGCTCTGAGTTATGAAGTTCTGAGTTATGAAGTTCTGAGTTATGAAGTTCTGAGTTATGAAATTCTGAGTTATGAAGTTCTGAGTTATGAAATTCTGAGTTATGAAGTTCTGAGTTATGAAATTCTGAGTTATGAAGCACTCGAGTAATGGAAACCTGAATTACGAAATGAGTTTTATTCATGGAGTAGTTTTCTATGTTTAAATTATAGAAAATGAAGTGCGTCAAGAATTGCGTTATAACTGTTATCCTTCAATAACATTTTCTAAATGTTATCATAGAAAACTGTATAGTGCACCCGAGATATGAAGGGACTTTGAGTTATGAAGGAAGTGGCTTCGATTGCTGGAGTTTCACTGTATAGTTCGTTTATTACTTACACTCAATATTGATAAAGTTATACCATCTGCGTACCACTGTTTAGCAATGGTATTTTGCAGCAGTTCCCCTTTTGGAGAGTGCATTAAGAACCTTTGTGTGTGTCCCCTGAGCTTTGGAGAGAGATTAGATCGCTAGTATTATTCCATCCGAAAGATTTTTATTTCTTAATAACCGCGAATTAAAAGTAATTAAACGGATTGAGAGAAATTCACCGAATTAAGAGGTAATGTTGCAGAAATATACCACAAAGACGACAAATTAAGGAGAGCGAATTAGGCGGATCTGCTTTATTTGACGTCAAGATCTTATATAGCATCATTGTAGCAAATCTTCTTGCAGAGATGTCACATGAGAAGATCCTTAGAAAGCTGAGCCATCGATCTCCTGGCCCCATTTGCAGATCTTCAGGATGTTGGTCCTAATCACCATCTGTCCCATTGTCCTCCTTTGGCTGAGGAATTATCTGGGTCTCAAAGAGGCCTTTAGAGCAAATTACTTCCCCAAAAAGTTACCACTTATTTCGCTATGATATTTGGGCATCATGTCTGCACAACTTTACCACAAAGTTTTGTATATTACTAATAGGAAATGGAGAAAACATCGTCTGGAATTACATGATAATATGTTATATATTATATATATTATATTCACTGTGCAGTCGAAGAAAAGTGAACCTGTGAAGATTTTTTACAGTTTAGTAATTTTACATTATCAAAAGACACTTTATTAATTAAAATGTTCGTAGATTTTATAAGATAGGAGGACTGAATACATGATGAAAAATTTGTAAGAATTGAAAATAATATGAAATTAGAAAACTGTGAGTTGGAATTAGCATAATCACAGTGAGTCTTTTCTCTGATAGTACATCATCACAGTGACTCTTTTCTCTGATAGTACATCATCACAGTGAGTCTTTTCTCTGATAGTACATCATCACAGTGACTCTTTTCTCTGATAGTACATCATCACAGTGAGTCTTTTCTCTGATAGTACATCATCACAGTGACTCTTTTCTCTGATAGTACATCATCACAGTGACTCTTTTCTCTGATAGTACATCATCACAGTGACTCTTTTCTCTGATAGTACATCATCACAGTGACTCTTTTCTCTGATAGTACATCATCACAGTGACTCTTTTCTCTGATAGTGCATAATTACAGTGAGTCTTTACTCTGATAGTACATCATCACAGTGACTCTTTTCTCTGATAGTACATCATCACAGGGACTCTTTTCTCTGATAGTACATCATCACAGTGACTCTTTTCTCTGATAGTACATCATCACAGTGACTCTTTTCTCTGATAGTACATCATCACAGTGACTCTTTTCTCTGATAGTACATCATCACAGTGAGTCTTTTCTCTGATAGTACATCATCACAGTGACTCTTTTCTCTGATAGTACATCATCACAGTGACTCTTTTCTCTGATAGTACATCATCACAGTGACTCTTTTCTCTGATAGTACATCATCACAGTGACTCTTTTCTCTGATAGTACATCATCACAGTGAGTCTTTTCTCTGATAGTACATCATCACAGTGAGTCTTTTCTCTGATAGTACATCATCACAGTGACTCTTTTCTTTGATAGTACATCATCACAGTGACTCTTTTCTCTGATAGTACATCATCACAGTGACTCTTTTCTCTGATAGTACATCACCACAGTGACTCTTTTCTCTGATAGTACATCATCACAGTGACTCTTTTCTCTGATAGTACATCATCACAGTGACTCTTTTCTCTGATAGTACATCATCACAGTGACTCTTTTCTCTGATAGTACATCATCACAGTGACTCTTTTCTCTGATAGTACATCATCACAGTGACTCTTTTCTCTGATAGTACATCATCACAGTGACTCTTTTCTCTGATAGTACATCATCACAGTGACTCTTTTCTCTGATAGTACATCATCACAGTGACTCTTTTCTCTAATAGTACATCATCACAGTGACTCTTTT